>CAXDIW010000333.1:0-131000 GCA_963989415.1 Cerceris ruficornis | reverse complement strand
AATTCGCGAATTTATTGTTCTTCAAGTTTAAGTGAACAACGAGCCCCATTGTTAATCCTTTAAAGGAAATTATTTGTAAATTTCGACAAGTAGAACAATGATTGGAACACGCAGACGGTTGAAATCTTTGTATATATTGCTTCTATAGAGTCTAAGAAACATATATGCAAAGCATCCAAACAGTACAATTCGCCAATTTATTGTTCTTCACGTTTAAGTGAACAACGAGCCCCATTGTTAATCCTTTAAAGGAAATTATTTGTAAATTTCGACAAGTAGAACAATGAATGGAACAGGTAGACGGTTGAAATCTTTGTATATATTGCTTCCATATAGTCTAAGAGACATATATGCAAAGCATCCAAACAGTACCATTCGCCAATTTTTTGTTCTTCAAGTTTAAGTGAACAACGAGCCCCATTGTTAATCCTTTATCGGAAATTATTTGTAACTTTCGACAAGTAGAACAATGAATGGAACAGGTAGACTGTTGAAATCATTGTATATATTGTTTCTGTATAGTCTAAGAAACATATATGCAAAGAATCCAAACAGTACAATTCGCCAATTATTTGATCTTCAAGTTTAAGTGAACTACGAGCCCCATTGTTAATACTTTAACGGAAATTATTTGTAACTTGCGACAAGTAGAACAATGAATGGAACAGGTAGCAAGGTTGAAATCAATGTATATATTGCTTCTATATAGTCTAAGAAACATATATGCAAAGCATCCAAACAGTACAATTCGCGAATTTATTGTTCTTCAAGTTTAAGTGAACAACGAGTCCCATTGTTAATCCTTTAAAGGAAATTATTTGTAAATTTCGACAAGTAGAACAATGATTGGAACACGTAGACGGTTGAAATCTTTGTATATATTGCTTGTATATAGTCTAAGAAACATATATGCAAAGCATCCAAACAGTACCATTCGCCAATTTTTTGATCTTCAAGTTTAAGTGAACTACGAGCCCCATTGGTAATCCTTTAAAGGAAATTATTTGTAAATTTCAACAAGTAGAACAATGAATGGAACAGGTAGACGGTTGAAATCTTTGTATATATTGCTTCTATATAGTCTAAGAAACATATATGCAAGGCATCCAAACAGTACAATTCGCCAATTTTTTGTTCTTCAAGTTTAAGTGAACAATGAGACCCATTGTTAATCCTTTATCGGAAATTATTTGTAAATTTCCACAAGTAGAACAATGAATGGATCAGGTAGACGGTTGAAATCTTTGTATATATTGCTTCTATATAGTCTAAGAAACATATATGCAAAGCATCCAAACAGTACAATTCGCCAATTTATTGTTCTTCAAGTTTAAGTGAACTACGAGCCCCATTGTTAATCCTTTAAAGGAAATTATTTGTAAATTTCGACAAGTAGAACAATGAATGGAACAGGTAGACGGTTGAAATCTATGTATATATTGCTTCTATATAGTCTAAGAAACATATATGCAAGGCATCCAAACAGTACAATTCGCCAATTTATTGTTCTTCAAGTTTAAGTGAACAACGAGCCCCAATGTTAATCCTTTAAAGGAAATTATTTGTAAATTTCGACAAGTAGAACAATGAATGGAGCAGGTAGACGGTTGAAATCTTTGTATATATTGCTACTGTATAATCTAAGAAACATATATGCAAAGCATCCAAACAGTACCATTCGCCAATTTTTTGATCTTCAAGTTTAAGTGAACTACGAGCCCCATTGGTAATCCTTTAAAGGAAATTATTTGTAAATTTCAACAAGTAGAACAATGAATGGAACAGGTAGACGGTTGAAATCATTGTATATATTGCTTCTATATAGTCTAAGAAACATATATGCAAAGCATCCAAACAGTACAATTCGCCAATTATTTGATCTTCAAGTTTAAGTGAACTACGAGCCCCATTGTTAATACTTTAACGGAAATTATTTGTAACTTGCGACAAGTAGAACAATGAATGGAACAGGTAGCCGGTTGAAATCAATGTATATATTGCTTCTATATAGTCTAAGAAACATATATGCAAAGCATCCAAACAGTACAATTCGCGAATTTATTGTTCTTCAAGTTTAAGTGAACAACGAGCCCCATTGTTAATCCTTTAAAGGAAATTATTTGTAAATTTCGACAAGTAGAACAATGATTGGAACACGCAGACGGTTGAAATCTTTGTATATATTGCTTCTATAGAGTCTAAGAAACATATATGCAAAGCATCCAAACAGTACAATTCGCCAATTTATTGTTCTTCACGTTTAAGTGAACAACGAGCCCCATTGTTAATCCTTTAAAGGAAATTATTTGTAAATTTCGACAAGTAGAACAATGAATGGAACAGGTAGACGGTTGAAATCTTTGTATATATTGCTACTATATAATCTAAGAAACATATATGCAAAGCATCCAAACAGTACCATTCGCCAATTTTTTGATCTTCAAGTTTAAGTGAACTACGAGCCCATTGTTAATCCTTTAAAGGAAATTATTTGTAAATTTCAACAAGTAGAACAATGAATGGAACAGGTAGACTGTTGAAATCATTGTATATATTGCTTCTGTATAGTCTAAGAAACATATATGCAAAGAATCCAAACAGTACAATTCGTCAATTATTTGATCTTCAAGTTGAAGTGAACTACGAGCCCCATTGTTAATACTTTAACGGAAATTATTTGTAACTTGCGACAAGTAGAACAATGAATGGAACAGGTAGCCGGTTGAAATCAATGTATATATTGCATCTATATAGTCTAAGAAACATATATGCAAAGCATCCAAACAGTACCATTCGCCAATTTCTTGTTCTTCAAGTTTAAGTGAACAACGAGCCCCAATGGTTAATCCTTTATCGGAAATTATTTGTAACTTTCGACAAGTAGAACAATGAATGGAACAGGTAGACGGTTGAAATCTTTGTATATATTGCGTTTATATAGTCTAAGAAACATATATGCAAAGCATCCAAACAGTACCATTCGCCAATTTTTTGTTCTTCAAGATCAAGTGAACTACGAGCCCCATTGTTAATCCTTTAAAGGAAATTATTTGTAAATTTCGACAAGTAGAACAATGATTGGAACACGTAGACGGTTGAAATCTTTGTATATATTGCTTCCATATAGTCTAAGAAACATATATGCAAAGCATCCAAACAGTACCATTCGCCAATTTTTTGTTCTTCAAGTTTAAGTGAACAATGAGACCCATTGTTAATCCTTTATCGGAAATTATTTGTAATTTTCGACAAGTACAACAATGAATGGAACAGGTAGACGGTTGAAATCTATGTATATATTGCTTCTATATAGTCTAAGAAACATATATGCAAGGCATCCAAACAGTACAATTCGCCAATTTATTGTTCTTCAAGTTTAAGTGAACAACGAGCCCCATTGTTAATCCTTTAAAGGAAATTATTTGTAAATTTCGACAAGTAGAACAATGAATGGAACAGGTAGACGGTTGAAATCTATGTATATATTGCTTCTATATAGTCTAAGAAACATATATGCAAGGCATCCAAACAGTACAATTCGCCAATTTATTGTTCTTCAAGTTTAAGTGAACAACGAGCCCCATTGTTAATCCTTTAAAGGAAATTATTTGTAAATTTCGACAAGTAGAACAATGAATGGAACAGGTAGACGGTTGAAATCTTTGTATATATTGCTACTATATAATCTAAGAAACATATATGCAAAGCATCCAAACAGTACCATTCGCCAATTTTTTGATCTTCAAGTTTAAGTGAACTACGAGCCCCATTGTTAATACTTTAACGGAAATTATTTGTAACTTGCGACAAGTAGAACAATGAATGGAACAGGTAGCCGGTTGAAATCAATGTATATATTGCTTCTATATAGTCTAAGAAACATATATGCAAAGCATCCAAACAGTACAATTCGCGAATTTATTGTTCTTCAAGTTTAAGTGAACAACGAGCCCCATTGTTAATCCTTTAAAGGAAATTATTTGTAAATTTCGACAAGTAGAACAATGATTGGAACAGGTAGACGGTTGAAATCTTTGTATATATTGCTTCTATATAGTCTAAGAAACATATATGCAAAGCATCCAAAGAGTACAATTCGCCAATTTATTGTTCTTCAAGTTTAAGTGAACAACGAGCCCCATTGTTAATCCTTTAAAAGAAATTATTTGTAAATTTCGACAAGTAGAACAATGAATGGAACAGGTAGACGGTTGAAATTTTGATATATATTGCTACTATATAATCTAAGAAACATATATGCAAAGCATCCAAACAGTACCATTCGCCAATTTTTTGATCTTCAAGTTTAAGTGAACTACGAGCCCCATTGTTAATCCTTTAAAGGAAATTATTTGTAAATTTCAACAAGTAGAACAATGAATGGAACAGGTAGACTGTTGAAATCATTGTATATGTTGCTTCTGTATAGTCTAAGAAACATATATGCAAAGAATCCAAACAGTACAATTCGTCAATTATTTGATCTTCAAGTTTAAGTGAACTACGAGCCCCATTGTTAATACTTTAACGGAAATTATTTGTAACTTGCGACAAGTAGAACAATGAATGGAACAGGTAGCCGGTTGAAATCAATGTATATATTGCTTCCATATAGTCTAAAAAACATATATGCAAAGCATCCAAACAGTAACATTCGCCAATTTTTTGTTCTTCAAGTTTAAGTGAACAATGAGAGCCATTGTTAATCCTTTATCGGAAATTATTTGTAACTTTCGACAAGTAGAACAATGAATGGAACAGGTAGACGGTTGAAATCATTGTATGTATTGCTTCTATATAGTCTAAGAAACATATATGCAAGGCATCCAAACAGTACAATTCGCCAATTTTTTGTTCTTCAAGTTTAAGTGAACAATGAGACCCATTGTTAATCCTTTATCGGAAATTATTTGTAAATTTCCACAAGTAGAACAATGAATGGAACAGGTAGACGGTTGAAATCTATGTATATATTGCTTCTATATAGTCTAAGAAACATATATGCAAGGCATCCAAACAGTACCATTCGCCAATTTCTTGTTCTTCAAGTTTAAGTGAACAACGAGCCCCAATGGTTAATCCTTTATCGGAAATTATTTGTAACTTTCGACAAGTAGAACAATGAATGAAACAGGTAGACGGTTGAAATCTTTGTATATATTGCTTCTATAGAGTCTAAGAAACATATATGCAAAGCATCCAAACAGTACAATTCGCCAATTTATTGTTCTTCACGTTTAAGTGAACAACGAGCCCCATTGTTAATCCTTTAAAGGAAATTATTTGTAAATTTCGACAAGTAGAACAATGAATGGAACAGGTAGACGGTTGAAATCTTTGTATATATTGCTACTATATAATCTAAGAAACATATATGCAAAGCATCCAAACAGTCCCATTCGCCAATTTTTTGATCTTCAAGTTTAAGTGAACTACGAGCCCATTGTTAATACTTTAAAGGAAATTATTTGTAAATTTCAACAAGTAGAACAATGAATGGAACAGGTAGACTGTTGAAATCATTGTATATATTGCTTCTGTATAGTCTAAGAAACATATATGCAAAGAATCCAAACAGTACAATTCGTCAATTATTTGATCTTCAAGTTTAAGTGAACTACGAGCCCCATTGTTAATACTTTAACGGAAATTATTTGTAACTTGCGACAAGTAGAACAATGAATGGAACAGGTAGCCGGTTGAAATCAATGTATATATTGCATCTATATAGTCTAAGAAACATATATGCAAAGCATCCAAACAGTACCATTCGCCAATTTCTTGTTCTTCAAGTTTAAGTGAACAACGAGCCCCAATGGTTAATCCTTTATCGGAAATTATTTGTAACTTTCGACAAGTAGAACAATGAATGGAACAGGTAGACGGTTGAAATCTTTGTATATATTGCGTTTATATAGTCTAAGAAACATATATGCAAAGCATCCAAACAGTACCATTCGCCAATTTTTTGTTCTTCAAGATCAAGTGAACTACGAGCCCCATTGTTAATACTTTAAAGGAAATTATTTGTAAATTTCGACAAGTAGAACAATGATTGGAACACGTAGACGGTTGAAATCTTTGTATATATTGCTTCCATATAGTCTAAGAAACATATATGCAAAGCATCCAAACAGTACCATTCGCCAATTTTTTGTTCTTCAAGTTTAAGTGAACAATGAGACCCATTGTTAATCCTTTATCGGAAATTATTTGTAATTTTCGACAAGTAGAACAATGAATGGAACAGGTAGACGGTTGAAATCTATGTATATATTGCTTCTATATAGTCTAAGAAACAAATATGCAAGGCATCCAAACAGTACAATTCGCCAATTTATTGTTCTTCAAGTTTAAGTGAACAACGAGCCCCATTGTTAATCCTTTAAAGGAAATTATTTGTAAATTTCGACAAGTAGAACAATGAATGGAACAGGTAGACGGTTGAAATCTATGTATATATTGCTTCTATATAGTCTAAGAAACATATATGCAAGGCATCCAAACAGTACAATTCGCCAATTTATTGTTCTTCAAGTTTAAGTGAACAACGAGCCCCATTGTTAATCCTTTAAAGGAAATTATTTGTAAATTTCGACAAGTAGAACAATGAATGGAACAGGTAGAGGGTTGAAATCTTTGTATATATTGCTACTATATAATCTAAGAAACATATATGCAAAGCATCCAAACAGTACCATTCGCCAATTTTTTGATCTTCAAGTTTAAGTGAACTACGAGCTCCATTGTTAATACTTTAACGGAAATTATTTGTAACTTGCGACAAGTAGAACAATGAATGGAACAGGTAGCCGGTTGAAATCAATGTATATATTGCTTCTATATAGTCTAAGAAACATATATGCAAAGCATCCAAACAGTACAATTCGCGAATTTATTGTTCTTCAAGTTTAAGTGAACAACGAGCCCCATTGTTAATCCTTTAAAGGAAATTATTTGTAAATTTCGACAAGTAGAACAATGATTGGAACAGGTAGACGGTTGAAATCTTTGTATATATTGCTTCTATATAGTCTAAGAAACATATATGCAAAGCATCCAAACAGTACAATTCGCCAATTTATTGTTCTTCAAGTTTAAGTGAACAACGAGCCCCATTGTTAATCCTTTAAAAGAAATTATTTGTAAATTTCGACAAGTAGAACAATGAATGGAACAGGTAGACGGTTGAAATTTTGATATATATTGCTACTATATAATCTAAGAAACATATATGCAAAGCATCCAAACAGTACCATTCGCCAATTTTTTGATCTTCAAGTTTAAGTGAACTACGAGCCCCATTGTTAATCCTTTAAAGGAAATTATTTGTAAATTTCAACAAGTAGAACAATGAATGGAACAGGTAGACTGTTGAAATCATTGTATATGTTGCTTCTGTATAGTCTAAGAAACATATATGCAAAGAATCCAAACAGTACAATTCGTCAATTATTTGATCTTCAAGTTTAAGTGAACTACGAGCCCCATTGTTAATACTTTAACGGAAATTATTTGTAACTTGCGACAAGTAGAACAATGAATGGAACAGGTAGCCGGTTGAAATCAATGTATATATTGCTTCCATATAGTCTAAAAAACATATATGCAAAGCATCCAAACAGTAACATTCGCCAATTTTTTGTTCTTCAAGTTTAAGTGAACAATGAGAGCCATTGTTAATCCTTTATCGGAAATTATTTGTAACTTTCGACAAGTAGAACAATGAATGGAACAGGTAGACGGTTGAAATCATTGTATGTATTGCTTCTATATAGTCTAAGAAACATATATGCAAGGCATCCAAACAGTACAATTCGCCAATTTTTTGTTCTTCAAGTTTAAGTGAACAATGAGACCCATTGTTAATCCTTTATCGGAAATTATTTGTAAATTTCCACAAGTAGAACAATGAATGGAACAGGTAGACGGTTGAAATCTATGTATATATTGCTTCTATATAGTCTAAGAAACATATATGCAAGGCATCCAAACAGTACCATTCGCCAATTTCTTGTTCTTCAAGTTTAAGTGAACAACGAGCCCCAATGGTTAATCCTTTATCGGAAATTATTTGTAACTTTCGACAAGTAGAACAATGAATGAAACAGGTAGACGGTTGAAATCTTTGTATATATTGCTTCTATAGAGTCTAAGAAACATATATGCAAAGCATCCAAACAGTACAATTCGCCAATTTATTGTTCTTCACGTTTAAGTGAACAACGAGCCCCATTGTTAATCCTTTAAAGGAAATTATTTGTAAATTTCGACAAGTAGAACAATGAATGGAACAGGTAGACGGTTGAAATCTTTGTATATATTGCTACTATATAATCTAAGAAACATATATGCAAAGCATCCAAACAGTCCCATTCGCCAATTTTTTGATCTTCAAGTTTAAGTGAACTACGAGCCCATTGTTAATACTTTAAAGGAAATTATTTGTAAATTTCAACAAGTAGAACAATGAATGGAACAGGTAGACTGTTGAAATCATTGTATATATTGCTTCTGTATAGTCTAAGAAACATATATGCAAAGAATCCAAACAGTACAATTCGTCAATTATTTGATCTTCAAGTTTAAGTGAACTACGAGCCCCATTGTTAATACTTTAACGGAAATTATTTGTAACTTGCGACAAGTAGAACAATGAATGGAACAGGTAGCCGGTTGAAATCAATGTATATATTGCATCTATATAGTCTAAGAAACATATATGCAAAGCATCCAAACAGTACCATTCGCCAATTTCTTGTTCTTCAAGTTTAAGTGAACAACGAGCCCCAATGGTTAATCCTTTATCGGAAATTATTTGTAACTTTCGACAAGTAGAACAATGAATGGAACAGGTAGACGGTTGAAATCTTTGTATATATTGCGTTTATATAGTCTAAGAAACATATATGCAAAGCATCCAAACAGTACCATTCGCCAATTTTTTGTTCTTCAAGATCAAGTGAACTACGAGCCCCATTGTTAATACTTTAAAGGAAATTATTTGTAAATTTCGACAAGTAGAACAATGATTGGAACACGTAGACGGTTGAAATCTTTGTATATATTGCTTCCATATAGTCTAAGAAACATATATGCAAAGCATCCAAACAGTACCATTCGCCAATTTTTTGTTCTTCAAGTTTAAGTGAACAATGAGACCCATTGTTAATCCTTTATCGGAAATTATTTGTAATTTTCGACAAGTAGAACAATGAATGGAACAGGTAGACGGTTGAAATCTATGTATATATTGCTTCTATATAGTCTAAGAAACAAATATGCAAGGCATCCAAACAGTACAATTCGCCAATTTATTGTTCTTCAAGTTTAAGTGAACAACGAGCCCCATTGTTAATCCTTTAAAGGAAATTATTTGTAAATTTCGACAAGTAGAACAATGAATGGAACAGGTAGACGGTTGAAATCTATGTATATATTGCTTCTATATAGTCTAAGAAACATATATGCAAGGCATCCAAACAGTACAATTCGCCAATTTATTGTTCTTCAAGTTTAAGTGAACAACGAGCCCCATTGTTAATCCTTTAAAGGAAATTATTTGTAAATTTCGACAAGTAGAACAATGAATGGAACAGGTAGAGGGTTGAAATCTTTGTATATATTGCTACTATATAATCTAAGAAACATATATGCAAAGCATCCAAACAGTACCATTCGCCAATTTTTTGATCTTCAAGTTTAAGTGAACTACGAGCTCCATTGTTAATACTTTAACGGAAATTATTTGTAACTTGCGACAAGTAGAACAATGAATGGAACAGGTAGCCGGTTGAAATCAATGTATATATTGCTTCTATATAGTCTAAGAAACATATATGCAAAGCATCCAAACAGTACAATTCGCGAATTTATTGTTCTTCAAGTTTAAGTGAACAACGAGCCCCATTGTTAATCCTTTAAAGGAAATTATTTGTAAATTTCGACAAGTAGAACAATGATTGGAACAGGTAGACGGTTGAAATCTTTGTATATATTGCTTCTATATAGTCTAAGAAACATATATGCAAAGCATCCAAACAGTACAATTCGCCAATTTATTGTTCTTCAAGTTTAAGTGAACAACGAGCCCCATTGTTAATCCTTTAAAAGAAATTATTTGTAAATTTCGACAAGTAGAACAATGAATGGAACAGGTAGACGGTTGAAATTTTGATATATATTGCTACTATATAATCTAAGAAACATATATGCAAAGCATCCAAACAGTACCATTCGCCAATTTTTTGATCTTCAAGTTTAAGTGAACTACGAGCCCCATTGTTAATCCTTTAAAGGAAATTATTTGTAAATTTCAACAAGTAGAACAATGAATGGAACAGGTAGACTGTTGAAATCATTGTATATGTTGCTTCTGTATAGTCTAAGAAACATATATGCAAAGAATCCAAACAGTACAATTCGTCAATTATTTGATCTTCAAGTTTAAGTGAACTACGAGCCCCATTGTTAATACTTTAACGGAAATTATTTGTAACTTGCGACAAGTAGAACAATGAATGGAACAGGTAGCCGGTTGAAATCAATGTATATATTGCTTCCATATAGTCTAAAAAACATATATGCAAAGCATCCAAACAGTAACATTCGCCAATTTTTTGTTCTTCAAGTTTAAGTGAACAATGAGAGCCATTGTTAATCCTTTATCGGAAATTATTTGTAACTTTCGACAAGTAGAACAATGAATGGAACAGGTAGACGGTTGAAATCATTGTATGTATTGCTTCTATATAGTCTAAGAAACATATATGCAAAGCATCCAAACAGTACAATTCGCCAATTTTTTGTTCTTCAAGTTTAAGTGAACAATGAGCCCCAATGGTTAATCGTTTATCGGAAATTATTTGTAACTTTCGACAAGTAGAACAATGAATGGAACAGGTAGACGGTTGAAATCTTTGTACATATTGCTTCTATATAGTCTAAGAAACATATATGCAAAGCATCCAAACAGTACAATTCGCCAATTTCTTGTTCCTCAAGTTTAAGTGAACTACGAGCCCCATTGTTAATCCTTTAAAGGAAATTATTTGTAAATTTCGACAAGTAGAACAATGAATGGAACAGGTAGACGGTTGAAATCTTTGTATATATTGCTACTATATAATCTATGAAACATATATGCAAAGCATCCAAACAGTACCATCCGCCAATTTTTTGATCTTCAAGTTTAAGTGAACTACGAGCCCCATTGTTAATCCTTTAAAGGAAATTATTTGTAAATTTCAACAAGTAGAACAATAAATGGAACAGGTAGACTGTTGAAATCATTGTATATATTGCTTCTATATAGTCTAAGAAACATATATGCAAAGCATCCAAACAGTACCATTCGCCAATTTTTTGATCTTCAAGTTTAAGTGAACTACGAGCCCATTGTTAATCCTTTAAAGGAAATTATTTGTAAATTTCGACAAGTAGAACAATGATTGGAACACGCAGACGGTTGAAATCTTTGTATATATTGCTTCTATATAGTCTAAGAAACATATATGCAAAGCATCCAAACAGTACAATTCGCCAATTTATTGTTCTTCACGTTTAAGTGAACAACGAGCCCCATTGTTAATCCTTTAAAGGAAATTATTTGTAAATTTCGACAAGTAGAACAATGAATGGAACAGGTAGACGGTTGAAATCTTTGTATATATTGCTACTATATAATCTAAGAAACATATATGCAAAGCATCCAAACAGTACCATTCGCCAATTTTTTGATCTTCAAGTTTAAGTGAACTACGAGCCCATTGTTAATCCTTTAAAGGAAATTATTTGTAAATTTCAACAAGTAGAACAATGAATGGAACAGGTAGACTGTTGAAATCATTGTATATATTGATTCTGTATAGTCTAAGAAACATATATGCAAAGAATCCAAACAGTACAATTCGTCAATTATTTGATCTTCAAGTTTAAGTGAACTACGAGCCCCATTGTTAATACTTTAACGGAAATTATTTGTAACTTGCGACAAGTAGAACAATGAATGGAACAGGTAGCCGGTTGAAATCAATGTATATATTGCATCTATATAGTCTAAGAAACATATATGCAAAGCATCCAAACAGTACCATTCGCCAATTTCTTGTTCTTCAAGTTTAAGTGAACAACGAGCCCCAATGGTTAATCCTTTATCGGAAATTATTTGTAACTTTCGACAAGTAGAACAATGAATGGAACAGGTAGACGGTTGAAATCTTTGTATATATTGCGTTTATATAGTCTAAGAAACATATATGCAAAGCATCCAAACAGTACCATTCGCCAATTTTTTGTTCTTCAAGTTCAAGTGAACTACGAGCCCCATTGTTAATCCTTTAAAGGAAATTATTTGTAAATTTCGACAAGTATTACAATGATTGGAACACGTAGACGGTTGAAATCTTTGTATATATTGCTACTATATAATCTAAGAAACATATATGCAAAGCATCCAAACAGTACCATCCGCCAATTTTTTGATCTTCAAGTTTAAGTGAACTACGAGCCCCATTGGTAATCCTTTAAAGGAAATTATTTGTAAATTTCAACAAGTAGAACAATGAATGGAACAGGTAGACGGTTGAAATCTTTGTATATATTGCTTCTATATAGTCTAAGAAACATATATGCAAGGCATCCAAACAGTACAATTCGCCAATTTTTTGTTCTTCAAGTTTAAGTGAACAATGAGACCCATTGTTAATCCTTTATCGGAAATTATTTGTAAATTTCCACAAGTAGAACAATGAATGGATCAGGTAGACGGTTGAAATCTTTGTATATATTGCTTCTATATAGTCTAAGAAACATATATGCAAAGCATCCAAACAGTACAATTCGCCAATTTATTGTTCTTCAAGTTTAAGTGAACAATGAGACCCATTGTTAATCCTTTATCGGAAATTATTTGTAATTTTCGACAAGTAGAACAATGAATGGAACAGGTAGACGGTTGAAATCTATGTATATATTGCTTCTATATAGTCTAAGAAACATATATGCAAGGCATCCAAACAGTACAATTCGCCAATTTATTGTTCTTCAAGTTTAAGTGAACAACGAGCCCCATTGTTAATCCTTTAAAGGAAATTATTTGTAAATTTCGACAAGTAGAACAATGAATGGAACAGGTAGACGGTTGAAATCTTTGTATATATTGCTACTATATAATCTAAGAAACATATATGCAAAGCATCCAAACAGTACCATTCGCCAATTTTTTGATCTTCAAGTTTAAGTGAACTACGAGCCCCATTGTTAATACTTTAACGGAAATTATTTGTAACTTGCGACAAGTAGAACAATGAATGGAACAGGTAGCCGGTTGAAATCAATGTATATATTGCTTCTATATAGTCTAAGAAACATATATGCAAAGCATCCAAACAGTACAATTCGCGAATTTATTGTTCTTCAAGTTTAAGTGAACAACGAGCCCCATTGTTAATCCTTTAAAGGAAATTATTTGTAAATTTCGACAAGTAGAACAATGATTGGAACACGTAGACGGTTGAAATCTTTGTATATATTGCTTCTATATAGTCTAAGAAACATATATGCAAAGCATCCAAACAGTACAATTCGCCAATTTATTGTTCTTCAAGTTTAAGTGAACAACGAGCCCCATTGTTAATCCTTTAAAGGAAATTATTTGTAAATTTCGACAAGTAGAACAATGAATGGAACAGGTAGACGGTTGAAATTTTTATATATATTGCTACTATATAATCTAAGAAACATATATGCAAAGCATCCAAACAGTACCATTCGCCAATTTTTTGATCTTCAAGTTTAAGTGAACTACGAGCCCCATTGTTAATCCTTTAAAGGAAATTATTTGTAAATTTCAACAAGTAGAACAATGAATGGAACAGGTAGACTGTTGAAATCATTGTATATATTGCTTCTGTATAGTCTAAGAAACATTTATGCAAAGAATCCAAACAGTACAATTCGTCAATTATTTGATCTTCAAGTTTAAGTGAACTACGAGCCCCATTGTTAATACTTTAACGGAAATTATTTGTAACTTGCGACAAGTAGAACAATGAATGGAACAGGTAGCCGGTTGAAATCAATGTATATATTGCTTCCATATAGTCTAAAAAACATATATGCATAGCATCCAAACAGTAACATTCGCCAATTTTTTGTTCTTCAAGTTTAAGTGAACAATGAGAGCCATTGTTAATCCTTTATCGGAAATTATTTGTAACTTTCGACAAGTAGAACAATGAATGGAACAGGTAGACGGTTGAATTCATTGTATGTATTGCTTCTATATAGTCTAAGAAACATATATGCAAAGCATCCAAACAGTACAATTCGCCAATTTTTTGTTCTTCAAGTTTAAGTGAACAATGAGCCCCATTGTTAATCCTTTAAAGGAAATTATTTGTAAATTTCGACAAGTAGAACAATGATTGGAACACGTAGACGGTTGAAATCTTTGTATATATTGCTTCTATATAGTCTAAGAAACATATATGCAAAGCATCCAAACAGTACAATTCGCCAATTTATTGTTCTTCAAGTTTAAGTGAACAACGAGCCCCATTGTTAATCCTTTAAAGGAAATTATTTGTAAATTTCGACAAGTAGAACAATGAATGGAACAGGTAGACGGTTGAAATCTTTGTATATATTGCTACTATATAATCTAAGAAACATATATGCAAAGCATCCAAACAGTACAATTCGCCAAATTTTTTGATCTTCAAGTTTAAGTGAACTACGAGCCCCATTGTTAATCCTTTAAAGGAAATTATTTGTAAATTTCAACAACTAGAACAATGAATGGAACAGGTAGACTGTTGAAATCATTGTATATATTGCTTCTATATAGTCTAAGAAACATATATGCAAAGCATCCAAACAGTACCATTCGCCAATTTTTTGTTCTTCAAGTTTAAGTGAACAACGAGCCCCAATGGTTAATCCTTTATCGGAAATTATTTGTAACTTTCGACAAGTAGAACAATGAATGGAACAGGTAGACGGTTGAAATCTTTGTATATATTGCGTTTATATAGTCTAAGAAACATATATGCAAAGCATCCAAACAGTACCATTCGCCAATTTTTTGTTCTTCAAGTTTAAGTGAACAATGAGCCCCAATGGTTAATCCTTTATCGGAAATTATTTGTAATTTTCGACAAGTAGAACAATGAATGGAACAGGTAGACGGTTGAAATCTTTGTATATATTGCTTCTATATAATCTAAGAAGCATATATGCAAAGCATCTAAACAGTAACAATCGCCAATTTTTGGATCTTCAAGTTTAAGTGAACAGCGAGCCCAATTGATAATCATGAAATGGAAATTATTTGTAACTTTCTACAAGTAGAACAATGAATAGTACAGGTAGACGGGTGAAATCTTTCTATATATTGCTTCTATATAGTCTAAGAAACATATATGCAAAGCATCCAAACAGTACAATTCGCCAATTTCTTGTTCTTCAAGTTTAAGTGAACTACGAGCCCCATTGTTAATCCTTTAAAGGAAATTATTTGTAAATTTCGGCAAGTAGAACAATGAATGGAATAGGTAGACGGTTGAAATCATTGTATATATTGCTTCTATATAGTCTAAGAAACATATATGCAAAGCATCCAAACAGTATAATTCGCCAATTTCTTGTTCTTCAAGTTTAAGTATACTTCGATCCTCATTGTTAATCCCTTAACGGAAATTATTTGTAACTTTCGACAAGTAGAACAATGAATGGAAAAGGTAGACGGTTGAAATCTTTGTATATATTGCTTCCATATAGTCTAAGAAACATATATGCAAAGCATCCAAACAGTACCATTCGCCAATTTTTTGTTCTTCAAGTTTATGTGAACAATGAGACCCATTGTTAATCCTTTATCGGAAATTATTTGTAACTTTCGACAAGTAGAACACTGAATGGAACAGGTAGACGGTTGAAATCCTTGTATATATTGCGTCTATATAGTCTAAGAAACATATATGCAAAGCATCCAAACAGTACCATTCGCCAATTTTTTGATCTTCAAGTTTAAGTGAACTACGAGCCCCATTGTTAATCCTTTAAAGGAAATTATTTGTAAATTTCGACAAGTAGAACAATGAATGGAACAGGTAGCCGGTTGAAATCAATGTATATATTGCTTCTATATAGTCTAAGAAACATATATGCAAAGCATCCAAACAGTACCATTCGCCAATTTTTTGTTCTTCAAGTTTAAGTGAACAACGAGCCCCAATGGTTAATCCTTTATCGGAAATTATTTGTAACTTTCGACAAGTAGAACAATGAATGGAACAGGTAGACGGTTGAAATCTTTGTATATATTGCGTTTATATAGTCTAAGAAACATATATGCAAAGCATCCAAACAGTACAAGTCGCCAATTCATTGTTCTTCAAGTTTAAGTGAACAAAGAGCCCCATTGTTAATCCTTTAAAGGAAACTATTTGTAACTTTCGACAAGGAGAACAATGAATGGAACAGGTAGACGGTTGAAATCTTTGTATATATATTGCTTCTATATAGTCTAAGAAACATATATGCAAAGCATCCAAACAGTATCATTCTCCAATTTTTTGTTCTTCAAGTTTATGTGAACAATGAGACCCATTGTTAATCCTTTATCGGAAATTATTTGTAACTTTCGACAAGTAGAACACTGAATGGAACAGGTAGACGGTTGAAATCCTTGTATATATTGCGTCTATATAGACTAAGAAACATATATGCAAAGCATCCAAACAGTACCATTCGCCAATTTTTTGATCTTCAAGTTTAAGTGAACTACGAGCCCCATTGTTAATACTTTAACGGAAATTATTTGTAACTTGCGACAAGTAGAACAATGAATGGAACAGGTAGCCGGTTGAAATCAATGTATATATTGCTTCCATATAGTCTAAAAAACATATATGCATAGCATCCAAACAGTAACATTCGCCAATTTTTTGTTCTTCAAGGTTAAGTGAACAATGAGAGCCATTGTTAATCCTTTATCGGAAATTATTTGTAACTTTCGACAAGTAGAACAATGAATGGAACAGGTAGACGGTTGAAATCATTGTATGTATTGCTTCTATATAGTCTAAGAAACATATATGCAAAGCATCCAAACAGTACAATTCGCCAATTTTTTGTTCTTCAAGTTTAAGTGAACAATGAGCCCCAATGGTTAATCGTTTATCGGAAATTATTTGTAACTTTCGACAAGTAGAACAATGAATGGAACAGGTAGACGGTTGAAATCTTTGTATATATTGCTTCTATATAATCTAAGAAGCATATATGCAAAGCATCCAAACAGTACAATTCGCCAATTTCTTGTTCCTCAAGTTTAAGTGAACTACGAGCCCCATTGTTAATCCTTTAAAGGAAATTATTTGTAAATTTCGACAAGTAGAACAATGAATGGAACAGGTAGACGGTTGAAATCTTTGTATATATTGCTACTATATAATCTAAGAAACATATATGCAAAGCATCCAAACAGTACCATCCGCCAATTTTTTGATCTTCAAGTTTAAGTGAACAACGAGCCCCATTGTTAATACTTTAACGGAAATTATTTGTAACTTGCGACAAGTAGAACAATGAATGGAACAGGTAGCCGGTTGAAATCAATGTATATATTGCTTCTATATAGTCTAAGAAACATATATGCAAAACATCCAAACAGTACCATTCGCCAATTTTTTGTTCTTCACGTTTAAGTGAACAATGAGCCCCAATGGTTAATCCTTTATCGGAAATTACTTGTAATTTTCGACAAGTAGAACAATGAATGGAACAGGTAGACGGTTGAAATCTTTGTATATATTGCTTCTATATAGTCTACGAAACATATATGCAAAGCATCCAAACAGTACCATTCGCCAATTTTTTGTTCTTCAAGTTTAAGTGAACAGCAAGCCCCATTGGTAATCATGAAATGGAAATTATTTGTAACTTTCTACAAGTAGAACAATGAATAGTACAGGTAGACGGGTGAAATCTTTCTATATATTGCTTCTAAATAGTCTAAGAAACATATATGCAAAGCATCCAAACAGTACAATTCGCCAATTTTTTGTTCTTCAACTTTAAGTGAACAACGAGCCCCATTGTTAATCCTTTAAAGGAAGTTATTTGTAAATTTCGACAAGGTGAACAATGAATGGAACAGGTAGACGGTTGAAATCTTTGTATATATTGCTTCTATATAATCTAAGAAACATATATGCAAAGCATCCAAACAGTACAATTCGCCAATTTTTTGTTCTTCAAGTTTAAGTGAACTACGAGCCCCATTGTTAATCCTTTAACGGAAATTAATTGTAACTTTCTACAAGTAGAACAATGAATGGAACAGGTAGACGGTTGAAATCTTTGTATATATTGCGTCTATATAGTCTAACAAACATATATGCAAAGCATCCAAACAGTACCATTCGCCAATTTTTTGTTCTTCAAGTTTAAGTGAACACAAGCCCCATTGTTAATCCTTTAAAGGAAATTAATTGTAACTTTCTACAAGTAGAACAATGAATGGAACAGGTAGACGGTTGAAATCTTTGTATATATTGCTACTATATAATCTAAGAAACATATATGCAAAGCATCCAAACAGTACCATTCGCCAATTTTTTGATCTTCAAGTTTAAGTGAACTACGAGCCCCATTGGTAATCCTTTAAAGGAAATTATTTGTAAATTTCTACAAGTAGAACAATGAATGGAACAGGTAGACGGTTGAAATCATTGTATATATTGCTTCTATATAGTCTAAGAAACATATATGCAAAGCATCCAAACAGTACAATTCGCCAATTATTTGATCTTCAAGTTTAAGTGAACTAAGAGCCCCATTGTTAATACTTTAACGGAAATTATTTGTAACTTGCGACAAGTAGAACAATGAATGGAACAGGTAGCCGGTTGAAATCAATGTATATATTGCTTCTATATAGTCTAAGAAACATATATGCAAAGCATCCAAACAGTACAATTCGCGAATTTATTGTTCTTCAAGTTTAAGTGAACAACGAGCCCCATTGTTAATCCTTTAAAGGAAATTATTTGTAAATTTCGACAAGTAGAACAATGATTGGAACACGCAGACGGTTGAAATCTTTGTATATATTGCTTCTATATAGTCTAAGAAACATATATGCAAAGCATCCAAACAGTACAATTCGCCAATTTATTGTTCTTCACGTTTAAGTGAACAACGAGCCCCATTGTTAATCCTTTAAAGGAAATTATTTGTAAATTTCGACAAGTAGAACAATGAATGGAACAGGTAGACGGTTGAAATCTTTGTATATATTGCTACTATATAATCTAAGAAACATATATGCAAAGCATCCAAACAGTACCATTCGCCAATTTTTTGATCTTCAAGTTTAAGTGAACTACGAGCCCATTGTTAATCCTTTAAAGGAAATTATTTGTAAATTTCAACAAGTAGAACAATGAATGGAACAGGTAGACTGTTGAAATCATTGTATATATTGCTTCTGTATAGTCTAAGAAACATATATGCAAAGAATCCAAACAGTACAATTCGTCAATTATTTGATCTTCAAGTTTAAGTGAACTACGAGCCCCATTGTTAATACTTTAACGGAAATTATTTGTAACTTGCGACAAGTAGAACAATGAATGGAACAGGTAGCCGGTTGAAATCAATGTATATATTGCATCTATATAGTCTAAGAAACATATATGCAAAGCATCCAAACAGTACCATTCGCCAATTTCTTGTTCTTCAAGTTTAAGTGAACAACGAGCCCCAATGGTTAATCCTTTATCGGAAATTATTTGTAACTTTCGACAAGTAGAACAATGAATGGAACAGGTAGACGGTTGAAATCTTTGTATATATTGCGTTTATATAGTCTAAGAAACATATATGCAAAGCATCCAAACAGTACCATTCGCCAATTTTTTGTTCTTCAAGTTCAAGTGAACTACGAGCCCCATTGTTAATCCTTTAAAGGAAATTATTTGTAAATTTCGACAAGTAGAACAATGAATGGAACAGGTAGACGGTTGAAATCTTTGTATATATTGCTACTATATAATCTAAGAAACATATATGCAAAGCATCCAAACAGTACCATTCGCCAATTTTTTGATCTTCAAGTTTAAGTGAACTACGAGCCCCATTGTTAATCCTTTAAAGGAAATTATTTGTAAATTTCAACAAGTAGAACAATGAATGGGACTGGTAGACGGTTGAAATCTTTGTATATATTGCTTCTATATAGTCTAAGAAACATATATGCAAGGCATCCAAACTGTACAATTCGCCAATTTATTGTTCTTCAAGTTTAAGTGAACAACGAGCCCCATTGTTAATCCTTTAAAGGAAATTATTTGTAAATTTCAACAAGTAGAACAATGAATGGAACAGGTAGACGGTTGAAATCTTTGTATATATGGCTACTATATAATCTAAGAAACATATATGCAAAGCATCCAAACAGTACCATTCGCCAATTTTTTGATCTTCAAGTTTAAGTGAACTACGAGCCCCATTGTTAATCCTTTATAGGAAATTATTTGTAAAATTTCGACAAGTAGCACAATGATTGGAACACGTAGACGGTTGAAATCTTTGTATATATTGCTTCCATATAGTCTAAGAGACATATATGCAAAGCATCCAAACAGTACCATTCGCCAATTTTTTGTTCTTCAAGTTTAAGTGAACAATGAGACCCATTGTTAATCCTTTATCGGAAATTATTTGTAACTTTCGACAAGTAGAACAATGAATGGAACAGGTAGACTGTTGAAATCATTGTATATATTGCTTCTGTATAGTCTAAGAAACATATATGCAAAGAATCCAAACAGTACAATTCGCCAATTATTTGATCTTCAAGTTTAAGTGAACTACGAGCCCCATTGTTAATACTTTAACGGAAATTATTTGTAACTTGCGACAAGTAGAACAATGAATGGAACAGGTAGCCGGTTGAAATCAATGTATATATTGCTTCTATATAGTCTAAGAAACATATATGCAAAGCATCCAAACAGTACAATTCGCGAATTTATTGTTCTTCAAGTTTAAGTGAACAACGAGTCCCATTGTTAATCCTTTAAAGGAAATTATTTGTAAATTTCGACAAGTAGAACAATGATTGGAACACGTAGACGGTTGAAATCTTTGTATATATTGCTTCTATATAGTCTAAGAAACATATATGCAAAGCATCCAAACAGTACCATTCGCCAATTTTTTGATCTTCAAGTTTAAGTGAACTACGAGCCCCATTGGTAATCCTTTAAAGGAAATTATTTGTAAATTTCAACAAGTAGAACAATGAATGGAACAGGTAGACGGTTGAAATCTTTGTATATATTGCTTCTATATAGTCTAAGAAACATATATGCAAGGCATCCAAACAGTACAATTCGCCAATTTTTTGTTCTTCAAGTTTAAGTGAACAATGAGACCCATTGTTAATCCTTTATCGGAAATTATTTGTAAATTTCCACAAGTAGAACAATGAATGGATCAGGTAGACGGTTGAAATCTTTGTATATATTGCTTCTATATAGTCTAAGAAACATATATGCAAAGCATCCAAACAGTACAATTCGCCAATTTATTGTTCTTCAAGTTTAAGTGAACTACGAGCCCCATTGTTAATCCTTTAAAGGAAATTATTTGTAAATTTCGACAAGTAGAACAATGAATGGAACAGGTAGAGGGTTGAAATCTATGTATATATTGCTTCTATATAGTCTAAGAAACATATATGCAAGGCATCCAAACAGTACAATTCGCCAATTTATTGTTCTTCAAGTTTAAGTGAACAACGAGCCCCATTGTTAATCCTTTAAAGGAAATTATTTGTAAATTTCGACAAGTAGAACAATGAATGGAACAGGTAGACGGTTGAAATCTTTGTATATATTGCTACTATACAATCTAAGAAACATATATGCAAAGCATCCAAACAGTACCATTCGCCAATTTTTTGATCTTCAAGTTTAAGTGAACTACGAGCCCCATTGGTAATCCTTTAAAGGAAATTATTTGTAAATTTCAACAAGTAGAACAATGAATGGAACAGGTAGACGGTTGAAATCATTGTATATATTGCTTCTATATAGTCTAAGAAACATATATGCAAAGCATCCAAACAGTACAATTCGCCAATTATTTGATCTTCAAGTTTAAGTGAACTACGAGCCCCATTGTTAATACTTTAACGGAAATTATTTGTAACTTGCGACAAGTAGAACAATGAATGGAACAGGTAGCCGGTTGAAATCAATGTATATATTGCTTCTATATAGTCTAAGAAACATATATGCAAAGCATCCAAACAGTACAATTCGCGAATTTATTGTTCTTCAAGTTTAAGTGAACAACGAGCCCCATAGTTAATCCTTTAAAGGAAATTATTTGTAAATTTCGACAAGTAGAACAATGATTGGAACACGCAGACGGTTGAAATCTTTGTATATATTGCTTCTATAGAGTCTAAGAAACATATATGCAAAGCATCCAAACAGTACAATTCGCCAATTTATTGTTCTTCACGTTTAAGTGAACAACGAGCCCCATTGTTAATCCTTTATCGGAAATTATTTGTAACTTTCGACAAGTAGAACAATGAATGGAACAGGTAGACGGTTGAAATCTTTGTATATATTGCTTCTATAGAGTCTAAGAAACATATATGCAAAGCATCCAAACAGTACAATTCGCCAATTTATTGTTCTTCACGTTTAAGTGAACAACGAGCCCCATTGTTAATCCTTTATCGGAAATTATTTGTAACTTTCGACAAGTAGAACAATGAATGGAACAGGTAGACGGTTGAAATCTTTGTATATATTGCGTTTATATAGTCTAAGAAACATATATGCAAAGCATCCAAACAGTACCATTCGCCAATTTTTTGATCTTCAAGTTTAAGTGAACTACGAGCCCCATTGGTAATCCTTTAAAGGAAATTATTTGTAAATTTCAACAAGTAGAACAATGAATGGAACAGGTAGACGGTTGAAATCATTGTATATATTGCTTCTATATAGTCTAAGAAACATATATGCAAAGCATCCAAACCGTACAATTCGCCAATTTTTTGCTCTTCAAGTTTAAGTGAACTACGAGCCCCATTGTTAATACTTTAACGGAAATTATTTGTAACTTGCGACAAGTAGAACAATGAATGGAACAGGTAGCCGGTTGAAATCAATGTATTTATTGCTTCCATATAGTCTAAAAAACATATATGCAAAGCATCCAAACAGTAACATTCGCCAATTTTTTGTTCTTCAAGTTTAAGTGAACAATGAGAGCCATTGTTAATCCTTTATCGGAAATTATTTGTAACTTTCGACAAGTAGAACAATGAATGGAACAGGTAGACGGTTGAAATCATTGTATGTATTGCTTCTATATAGTCTAAGAAACATATATGCAAAGCATCCAAACAGTACAATTCGCCAATTTTTTGTTCTTCAAGTTTAAGTGAACAATGAGCCCCAATGGTTAATCGTTTATCGGAAATTATTTGTAACTTTCGACAAGTAGAACAATGAATGGAACAGGTAGACGGTTGAAATCTTTGTACATATTGCTTCTATATAGTCTAAGAAACATATATGCAAAGCATCCAAACAGTACAATTCGCCAATTTCTTGTTCCTCAAGTTTAAGTGAACTACGAGCCCCATTGTTAATCCTTTAAAGGAAATTATTTGTAAATTTCGACAAGTAGAACAATGAATGGAACAGGTAGACGGTTGAAATCTTTGTATATATTGCTACTATATAATCTAAGAAACATATATGCAAAGCATCCAAACAGTACCATCCGCCAATTTTTTGATCTTCAAGTTTAAGTGAACTACGAGCCCCATTGTCAATCCTTTAAAGGAAACTATTTGTAAATTTCAACAAGTAGAACAATGAATGGAACAGGTAGACTTTTGAAATCATTGTATATATTGCTTCTGTATAGCCTAAGAAACATATATGCAAAGAATCCAAACAGTACAATTCGCCAATTATTTGATCTTCAAGTTTAAGTGAACAACGAGCCCCATTGTTAATACTTTAACGGAAATTATTTGTAACTTGCGACAAGTAGAACAATGAATGGAACAGGTAGCCGGTTGAAATCAATGTATATATTGCTTCTATATAGTCTAAGAAACATATATGCAAAGCATCCAAACAGTACAATTCGCGAATTTATTGTTCTTCAAGTTTAAGTGAACAACGAGCCCCATTGTTAATCCTTTAAAGGAAATTATTTGTAAATTTCGACAAGTAGAACAATGAATGGAACAGGTAGACGGTTGAAATATTTGTATATATTGCTACTATATAATCTAAGAAACATATATGCAAAGCATCCAAACAGTACCATTCGCCAATTTTTTGATCTTCAAGTTTAAGTGAACTACGAGCCCATTGTTAATCCTTTAAAGGAAATTATTTGTAAATTTCAACAAGTAGAACAATGAATGGAACAGGTAGACTGTTGAAATCATTGTATATATTGCTTCTGTATAGTCTAAGAAACATATATGCAAAGAATCCAAACAGTACAATTCGTCAATTATTTGATCTTCAAGTTTAAGTGAACTACGAGCCCCATTGTTAATACTTTAACGGAAATTATTTGTAACTTGCGACAAGTAGAACAATGAATGGAACAGGTAGCCGGTTGAAATCAATGTATATATTGCATCTATATAGTCTAAGAAACATATATGCAAAGCATCCAAACAGTACCATTCGCCAATTTCTTGTTCTTCAAGTTTAAGTGAACAACGAGCCCCAATGGTTAATCCTTTAACGGAAATTATTTGTAACTTGCGACAAGTAGAACAATGAATGGAACAGGTAGCCGGTTGAAATCAATGTATATATTGCTTCTATATAGTCTAAGAAACATATATGCAAAGCATCCAAACAGTACAATTCGCGAATTTATTGTTCTTCAAGTTTAAGTGAACAACGAGCCCCATTGTTAATACTTTAACGGAAATTATTTGTAACTTGCGACAAGTAGAACAATGAATGGAACAGGTAGCCGGTTGAAATCAATGTATATATTGCTTCTATATAATCTAAGAAACATATATGCAAAGCATCCAAACAGTACCATTCCCCAATTTTTTGATCTTCAAGTTTAAGTGAACTACGAGCCCCATTGTTAATCCTTTAAAGGAAATTATTTGTAAATTTCAACAAGTAGAACAATAAATGGAACAGGTAGACTGTTGAAATCATTGTATATATTGCTTCTATATAGTCTAAGAAACATATATGCAAAGCATCCAAACAGTACCATTCGCCAATTTTTTGATCTTCAAGTTTAAGTGAACTACGAGCCCATTGTTAATCCTTTAAAGGAAATTATTTGTAAATTTCGACAAGTAGAACAAAGATTGGAACACGCAGACGGTTGAAATCTTTGTATATATTGCTTCTATATAGTCTAAGAAACATATATGCAAAGCATCCAAACAGTACAATTCGCCAATTTATTGTTCTTCACGTTTAAGTGAACAACGAGCCCCATTGTTAATCCTTTAAAGGAAATTATTTGTAAATTTCGACAAGTAGAACAATGAATGGAACAGGTAGACGGTTGAAATCTTTGTATATATTGCTACTATATAATCTAAGAAACATATATGCAAAGCATCCAAACAGTACCATTCGCCAATTTTTTGATCTTCAAGTTTAAGTGAACTACGAGCCCATTGTTAATCCTTTAAAGGAAATTATTTGTAAATTTCAACAAGTAGAACAATGAATGGAACAGGTAGACTGTTGAAATCATTGTATATATTGATTCTGTATAGTCTAAGAAACATATATGCAAAGAATCCAAACAGTACAATTAGTCAATTATTTGATCTTCAAGTTTAAGTGAACTACGAGCCCCATTGTTAATACTTTAACGGAAATTATTTGTAACTTGCGACAAGTAGAACAATGAATGGAACAGGTAGCCGGTTGAAATCAATGTATATATTGCATCTATATAGTCTAAGAAACATATATGCAAAGCATCCAAACAGTACCATTCGCCAATTTTTTGTTCTTCAAGTTCAAGTGAACTACGAGCCCCATTGTTAATCCTTTAAAGGAAATTATTTGTAAATTTCGACAAGTATTACAATGATTGGAACACGTAGACGGTTGAAATCTTTGTATATATTGCGTTTATATAGTCTAAGAAACATATATGCAAAGCATCCAAACAGTACCATTCGCCAATTTTTTGTTCTTCAAGTTCAAGTGAACTACGAGCCCCATTGTTAATCCTTTAAAGGAAATTATTTGTAAATTTCGACAAGTATTACAATGATTGGAACACGTAGACGGTTGAAATCTTTGTATATATTGCTTCCATATAGTCTAAGAAACATATATGCAAAGCATCCAAACAGTACCATTCGCCAATTTTTTGTTCTTCAAGTTTAAGTGAACAATGAGACCCATTGTTAATCCTTTATCGGAAATTATTTGTAATTTTCGACAAGTAGAACAATGAATGGAACAGGTAGACGGTTGAAATCTATGTATATATTGCTTCTATATAGTCTAAGAAACATATATGCAAGGCATCCAAAGAGTACAATTCGCCAATTTATTGTTCTTCAAGTTTAAGTGAACAACGAGCCCCATTGTTAATCCTTTAAAGGAAATTATTTGTAAATTTCGACAAGTAGAACAATGAATGGAACAGGTAGACGGTTGAAATCTTTGTATATATTGCTACTATATAATCTAAGAAACATATATGCAAAGCATCCAAACAGTACAATTCGCGAATTTATTGTTCTTCAAGTTTAAGTGAACAACGAGCCCCATTGTTAATCCTTTAAAGGAAATTATTTGTAAATTTCGACAAGTAGAACAATGATTGGAACACGTAGACGGTTGAAATCTTTGTATATATTGCTTCTATATAGTCTAAGAAACATATATGCAAAGCATCCAAACAGTACAATTCGCCAATTTATTGTTCTTCAAGTTTAAGTGAACAACGAGCCCCATTGTTAATCCTTTAAAGGAAATTATTTGTAAATTTCGACAAGTAGAACAATGAATGGAACAGGTAGACGGTTGAAATTTTTATATATATTGCTACTATATAATCTAAGAAACATATATGCAAAGCATCCAAACAGTACCATTCGCCAATTTTTTGATCTTCAAGTTTAAGTGAACTACGAGCCCCATTGTTAATCCTTTAAAGGAAATTATTTGTAAATTTCAACAAGTAGAACAATGAATGGAACAGGTAGACTGTTGAAATCATTGTATATATTGCTTCTGTATAGTCTAAGAAACATTTATGCAAAGAATCCAAACAGTACAATTCGTCAATTATTTGATCTTCAAGTTTAAGTGAACTACGAGCCCCATTGTTAATACTTTAACGGAAATTATTTGTAACTTGCGACAAGTAGAACAATGAATGGAACAGGTAGCCGGTTGAAATCAATGTATATATTGCTTCCATATAGTCTAAAAAACATATATGCATAGCATCCAAACAGTAACATTCGCCAATTTTTCGTTCTTCAAGTTTAAGTGAACAATGAGAGCCATTGTTAATCCTTTATCGGAAATTATTTGTAACTTTCGACAAGTAGAACAATGAATGGAACAGGTAGACGGTTGAAATCATTGTATGTATTGCTTCTATATAGTCTAAGAAACATATATGCAAAGCATCCAAACAGTACAATTCGCCAATTTTTTGTTCTTCAAGTTTAAGTGAACAATGAGCCCCAATGGTTAATCGTTTATCGGAAATTATTTGTAACTTTCGACAAGTAGAACAATGAATGGAACAGGTAGACGGTTGAAATCTTTGTATATATTGCTTCTATATAATCTAAGAAGCATATATGCAAAGCATCCAAACAGTACAATTCGCCAATTTCTTGTTCCTCAAGTTTAAGTGAACTACGAGCCCCATTGTTAATCCTTTAAAGGAAATTATTTGTAAATTTCGACAAGTAGAACAATGAATGGAACAGGTAGACGGTTGAAATCTTTGTATATATTGCTACTATATAATCTAAGAAACATATATGCAAAGCATCCAAACAGTACCATCCGCCAATTTTTTGATCTTCAAGTTTAAGTGAACTACGAGCCCCATTGTCAATCCTTTAAAGGAAATTATTTGTAAATTTCAACAAGTAGAACAATGAATGGAACAGGTAGACTGTTGAAATCTTTGTATATATTGCTTCTGTATAGCCTAAGAAACATATATGCAAAGAATCCAAACAGTACAATTCGCCAATTATTTGATCTTCAAGTTTAAGTGAACAACGAGCCCCATTGTTAATACTTTAACGGAAATTATTTGTAACTTGCGACAAGTAGAACAATGAATGGAACAGGTAGCCGGTTGAAATCAATGTATATATTGCTTCTATATAGTCTAAGAAACATATATGCAAAGCATCCAAACAGTACAATTCGCGAATTTATTGTTCTTCAAGTTTAAGTGAACAACGAGCCCCATTGTTAATCCTTTAAAGGAAATTATTTGTAAATTTCGACAAGTAGAACAATGATTGGAACACGTAGACGGTTGAAATCTTTGTATATATTGCTTCTATATAGTCTAAGAAACATATATGCAAAGCATCCAAACAGTACAATTCGCCAATTTATTGTTCTTCAAGTTTAAGTGAACAACGAGCCCCATTGTTAATCCTTTAAAGGAAATTATTTGTAAATTTCGACAAGTAGAACAATGAATGGAACAGGTAGACGGTTGAAATCTTTGTATATATTGCTACTATATAATCTAAGAAACATATATGCAAAGCATCCAAACAGTACAATTCGCCAATTTTTTGATCTTCAAGTTTAAGTGAACTACGAGCCCCATTGTTAATCCTTTAAAGGAAATTATTTGTAAATTTCAACAACTAGAACAATGAATGGAACAGGTAGACTGTTGAAATCATTGTATATATTGCTTCTATATAGTCTAAGAAACATATATGCAAAGCATCCAAACAGTACCATTCGCCAATTTTTTGTTCTTCAAGTTTAAGTGAACAACGAGCCCCAATGGTTAATCCTTTATCGGAAATTATTTGTAACTTTCGACAAGTAGAACAATGAATGGAACAGGTAGACGGTTGAAATCTTTGTATATATTGCGTTTATATAGTCTAAGAAACATATATGCAAAGCATCCAAACAGTACCATTCGCCAATTTTTTGTTCTTCAAGTTTAAGTGAACAATGAGCCCCAATGGTTAATCCTTTATCGGAAATTATTTGTAATTTTCGACAAGTAGAACAATGAATGGAACAGGTAGACGGTTGAAATCTTTGTATATATTGCTTCTATATAATCTAAGAAGCATATATGCAAAGCATCTAAACAGTAACAATCGCCAATTTTTGGATCTTCAAGTTTAAGTGAACAGCGAGCCCAATTGATAATCATGAAATGGAAATTATTTGTAACTTTCTACAAGTAGAACAATGAATAGTACAGGTAGACGGGTGAAATCTTTCTATATATTGCTTCTATATAGTCTAAGAAACATATATGCAAAGCATCCAAACAGTACAATTCGCCAATTTCTTGTTCTTCAAGTTTAAGTGAACTACGAGCCCCATTGTTAATCCTTTAAAGGAAATTATTTGTAAATTTCGGCAAGTAGAACAATGAATGGAATAGGTAGACGGTTGAAATCATTGTATATATTGCTTCTATATAGTCTAAGAAACATATATGCAAAGCATCCAAACAGTATAATTCGCCAATTTCTTGTTCTTCAAGTTTAAGTATACTTCGATCCTCATTGTTAATCCCTTAACGGAAATTATTTGTAACTTTCGACAAGTAGAACAATGAATGGAACAGGTAGACGGTTGAAATCTTTGTATATATTGCTTCCATATAGTCTAAGAAACATATATGCAAAGCATCCAAACAGTACCATTCGCCAATTTTTTGTTCTTCAAGTTTAAGTGAACAATGAGACCCATTGTTAATCCTTTATCGGAAATTATTTGTAATTTTCGACAAGTAGAACAATGAATGGAACAGGTAGACGGTTGAAATCTATGTATATATTGCTTCTATATAGTCTAAGAAACATATATGCAAGGCATCCAAAGAGTACAATTCGCCAATTTATTGTTCTTCAAGTTTAAGTGAACAACGAGCCCCATTGTTAATCCTTTAAAGGAAATTATTTGTAAATTTCGACAAGTAGAACAATGAATGGACCAGGTAGACGGTTGAAATCTTTGTATATATTGCTACTATATAATCTAAGAAACATATATGCAAAGCATCCAAACAGTACAATTCGCGAATTTATTGTTCTTCAAGTTTAAGTGAACAACGAGCCCCATTGTTAATCCTTTAAAGGAAATTATTTGTAAATTTCGACAAGTAGAACAATGATTGGAACACGTAGACGGTTGAAATCTTTGTATATATTGCTTCTATATAGTCTAAGAAACATATATGCAAAGCATCCAAACAGTACAATTCGCCAATTTATTGTTCTTCAAGTTTAAGTGAACAACGAGCCCCATTGTTAATCCTTTAAAGGAAATTATTTGTAAATTTCGACAAGTAGAACAATGAATGGAACAGGTAGACGGTTGAAATTTTTATATATATTGCTACTATATAATCTAAGAAACATATATGCAAAGCATCCAAACAGTACCATTCGCCAATTTTTTGATCTTCAAGTTTAAGTGAACTACGAGCCCCATTGTTAATCCTTTAAAGGAAATTATTTGTAAATTTCAACAAGTAGAACAATGAATGGAACAGGTAGACTGTTGAAATCATTGTATATATTGCTTCTGTATAGTCTAAGAAACATTTATGCAAAGAATCCAAACAGTACAATTCGTCAATTATTTGATCTTCAAGTTTAAGTGAACTACGAGCCCCATTGTTAATACTTTAACGGAAATTATTTGTAACTTGCGACAAGTAGAACAATGAATGGAACAGGTAGCCGGTTGAAATCAATGTATATATTGCTTCCATATAGTCTAAAAAACATATATGCATAGCATCCAAACAGTAACATTCGCCAATTTTTCGTTCTTCAAGTTTAAGTGAACAATGAGAGCCATTGTTAATCCTTTATCGGAAATTATTTGTAACTTTCGACAAGTAGAACAATGAATGGAACAGGTAGACGGTTGAAATCATTGTATGTATTGCTTCTATATAGTCTAAGAAACATATATGCAAAGCATCCAAACAGTACAATTCGCCAATTTTTTGTTCTTCAAGTTTAAGTGAACAATGAGCCCCAATGGTTAATCGTTTATCGGAAATTATTTGTAACTTTCGACAAGTAGAACAATGAATGGAACAGGTAGACGGTTGAAATCTTTGTATATATTGCTTCTATATAATCTAAGAAGCATATATGCAAAGCATCCAAACAGTACAATTCGCCAATTTCTTGTTCCTCAAGTTTAAGTGAACTACGAGCCCCATTGTTAATCCTTTAAAGGAAATTATTTGTAAATTTCGACAAGTAGAACAATGAATGGAACAGGTAGACGGTTGAAATCTTTGTATATATTGCTACTATATAATCTAAGAAACATATATGCAAAGCATCCAAACAGTACCATCCGCCAATTTTTTGATCTTCAAGTTTAAGTGAACTACGAGCCCCATTGTCAATCCTTTAAAGGAAATTATTTGTAAATTTCAACAAGTAGAACAATGAATGGAACAGGTAGACTGTTGAAATCTTTGTATATATTGCTTCTGTATAGCCTAAGAAACATATATGCAAAGAATCCAAACAGTACAATTCGCCAATTATTTGATCTTCAAGTTTAAGTGAACAACGAGCCCCATTGTTAATACTTTAACGGAAATTATTTGTAACTTGCGACAAGTAGAACAATGAATGGAACAGGTAGCCGGTTGAAATCAATGTATATATTGCTTCTATATAGTCTAAGAAACATATATGCAAAGCATCCAAACAGTACAATTCGCGAATTTATTGTTCTTCAAGTTTAAGTGAACAACGAGCCCCATTGTTAATCCTTTAAAGGAAATTATTTGTAAATTTCGACAAGTAGAACAATGATTGGAACACGTAGACGGTTGAAATCTTTGTATATATTGCTTCTATATAGTCTAAGAAACATATATGCAAAGCATCCAAACAGTACAATTCGCCAATTTATTGTTCTTCAAGTTTAAGTGAACAACGAGCCCCATTGTTAATCCTTTAAAGGAAATTATTTGTAAATTTCGACAAGTAGAACAATGAATGGAACAGGTAGACGGTTGAAATCTTTGTATATATTGCTACTATATAATCTAAGAAACATATATGCAAAGCATCCAAACAGTACAATTCGCCAATTTTTTGATCTTCAAGTTTAAGTGAACTACGAGCCCCATTGTTAATCCTTTAAAGGAAATTATTTGTAAATTTCAACAACTAGAACAATGAATGGAACAGGTAGACTGTTGAAATCATTGTATATATTGCTTCTATATAGTCTAAGAAACATATATGCAAAGCATCCAAACAGTACCATTCGCCAATTTTTTGTTCTTCAAGTTTAAGTGAACAACGAGCCCCAATGGTTAATCCTTTATCGGAAATTATTTGTAACTTTCGACAAGTAGAACAATGAATGGAACAGGTAGACGGTTGAAATCTTTGTATATATTGCGTTTATATAGTCTAAGAAACATATATGCAAAGCATCCAAACAGTACCATTCGCCAATTTTTTGTTCTTCAAGTTTAAGTGAACAATGAGCCCCAATGGTTAATCCTTTATCGGAAATTATTTGTAATTTTCGACAAGTAGAACAATGAATGGAACAGGTAGACGGTTGAAATCTTTGTATATATTGCTTCTATATAATCTAAGAAGCATATATGCAAAGCATCTAAACAGTAACAATCGCCAATTTTTGGATCTTCAAGTTTAAGTGAACAGCGAGCCCAATTGATAATCATGAAATGGAAATTATTTGTAACTTTCTACAAGTAGAACAATGAATAGTACAGGTAGACGGGTGAAATCTTTCTATATATTGCTTCTATATAGTCTAAGAAACATATATGCAAAGCATCCAAACAGTACAATTCGCCAATTTCTTGTTCTTCAAGTTTAAGTGAACTACGAGCCCCATTGTTAATCCTTTAAAGGAAATTATTTGTAAATTTCGGCAAGTAGAACAATGAATGGAATAGGTAGACGGTTGAAATCATTGTATATATTGCTTCTATATAGTCTAAGAAACATATATGCAAAGCATCCAAACAGTATAATTCGCCAATTTCTTGTTCTTCAAGTTTAAGTATACTTCGATCCTCATTGTTAATCCCTTAACGGAAATTATTTGTAACTTTCGACAAGTAGAACAATGAATGGAAAAGGTAGACGGTTGAAATCTTTGTATACATTGCTTCCATATAGTCTAAGAAACATATATGCAAAGCATCCAAACAGTACCATTCGCCAATTTTTTGTTCTTCAAGTTTATGTGAACAATGAGACCCATTGTTAATCCTTTATCGGAAATTATTTGTAACTTTCGACAAGTAGAACACTGAATGGAACAGGTAGACGGTTGAAATCCTTGTATATATTGCGTCTATATAGTCTAAGAAACATATATGCAAAGCATCCAAACAGTACCATTCGCCAATTTTTTGATCTTCAAGTTTAAGTGAACTACGAGCCCCATTGTTAATCCTTTAAAGGAAATTATTTGTAACTTGCGACAAGTAGAACAATGAATGGAACAGGTAGCCGGTTGAAATCAATGTATATATTGCTTCTATATAGTCTAAGAAACATATATGCAAAGCATCCAAACAGTACCATTCGCCAATTTTTTGTTCTTCAAGATTAAGTGAACAACGAGCCCCAATGGTTAATCCTTTTTCGGAAATTATTTGTAAATTTCGACAAGTAGAACAATGAATGGAACAGGTAGACGGTTGAAATCTTTGTATATGTTGCTTCTATATAGTCTAGGAAACCTATATGCAAAGCATCCAAACAGTAACATTCGCCAATTTTTTGTTCTTCAAGTTTAAGTGAACTACGAGCCCAATTGTTAATCCTTTAACGGAAATTATTTGTAACTTTCGACAAGGAGAACAATGAATGGAAAAGGTAGACGGTTGAAATCATTGTATATATTGCTTTTATATAGTCTAAGAAACATATATGCAAAGCATCCAAACAGTACCAATCGCCAATTTTTTGTTCTTCAAGTTTAAGTGAACTATGAGCCCCATAGTTAATCCTTTAAAGGAAATTATTTGTAAATTTCAACAAGTAGAACAATGAATGGAACAGGTAGACGGTTGAAATCATTGTATATATTGCTTCAGTATAGCCTAAGAAACATATATGCAAAGCATCCAAACAGTACAAGTCGCCAATTCATTGTTCTTCAAGTTTAAGTGAACAACGAGCCCCATTGTTAATCCTGTAAAGGAAATTATTTGTAACTTTCGACAAGTAGAACAAGGAATGGAACAGGTAGACGGTTGAAATCATTGTATATATTGCTTCTATATAGTCTAAGAAACATATGTGCAAAGCATCCAAACAGTACAATTCGCCAATTTTTTGTTCTTCAAGTTTAAGTGAACTACGAGCCCCATTGTTAATCCTTTAAAGGAAATTATTTGTAAATTTCAACAAGTAGAACAATGAATGGAACAGGTAGACGGTTGAAATCATTGTATATATTGCTTCAGTATAGCCTAAGAAACATATATGCAAAGCATCCAAACAGTACAATTCGCCAATTTTTTGTTCCTCAAGATTAAGTAAACTACGATCCCCATTGTTAATCCTTTAACGGAAATTATTTGTAATTTTCGACAAGTAGAACAATGAATGGAACAGGTAGACGGTTGAAATCATTGTATATATTGCTTCAGTATAGCCTAAGAAACATATATGCAAAGCATCCAAACAGTACAAGTCGCCAATTCATTGTTCTTCAAGTTTAAGTGAACAACGAGCCCCATTGTTAATCCTTTAAAGGAAATTATTTGTAACTTTCGACAAGTAGAACAAGGAATGGCACAGGTAGACGGTTGAAATCATTGTATATATTGCTTCTATATAGTCTAAGAAACATATATGCAAAGCATCCAAACAGTACCATTCGCCAATTTCTTGTTCTTCAAGTTTAAGTGAACTATGAGCCCCATTGTTAATCCTTTAAAGGAAATTATTTGTAAATTTCAACAAGTAGAACAATGAATGGAACAGGTAGACGGTTGAAATCATTGTATATATTGCTTCAGTATAGCCTAAGAAACATATATGCAAAGCATCCAAACAGTACAAGTCGCCAATTCATTGTTCTTCAAGTTTAAGTGAACAACGAGCCCCATTGTTAATCCTTTAAAGGAAATTATTTGTAACTTTCGACAAGTAGAACAAGGAATGGCACAGGTAGACGGTTGAAATCATTGTATATATTGCTTCTATATAGTCTAAGAAACATATATGCAAAGCATCCAAACAGTACAATTGGCCAATTTATTGTTCTTCAAGTTTAAGTGAACAACGGGCCCCATTGTTAATCCTTTAAAGGAATTTATTTCTAAATTTCGACAAGTAGAACAATGAATGGAATAGGTAGACGGTTGAAATCATTGTATATATTGCTTCTATATAGTCTAAGAAACATATATGCAAAGCATCCAAACAGTACAATTCGCCAATTTTTTGTTCTTCAAGTTTAAGTGAACTGCGAGCCCAATTGTTAATCCTTTAACGCAAATTATTTGTAACTTTCGACAAGGAGAACAATGAATGGAACAGGTAGACGGTTGAAATCATTGTATATATTGCTTCTATATAGTCTAAGAAACATATTTGCAAAGCATCCAAACAGTACCATTCGCCAATTTATTGTTCTTCAAGTTTAAGTGAACAACGAGCCCCATTGTTAATCCTTTAAAGGAAATTATTTGTAACTTTCGACAAGTAGAACAAGGAATGGAACAGGTAGACGGTTGAAATCATTGTATATATTGCTTCTATATAGTCTAAGAAACATATATGCAAAGTATCCAAACAGTACCATTCGCCAATTTTTTGTTCTTCAAGTTTAAGTGAACTATGAGCCCCATTGTTAATCCTTTAAAGGAAATTATTTGTAAATTTCAACAAGTAGAACAATGAATGGAACAGGTAGACGGTTGAAATCATTGTATATATTGCTTCAGTATAGCCTAAGAAACATATATGCAAAGCATCCAAACAGTACAAGTCGCCAATTCATTGTTCTTCAAGTTGAAGTGAACAACGAGCCCCATTGTTAATCCTTTAAAGGAAATTATTTGTAACCTTCGACAAGTAGAACAACGAATGGAACAGGTAGACGGTTGAAATCATTGTATATATTGCTTCTATATACTCTAAGAAACATATATGCAAAGCATCCAAACAGTACCATTCGCCAATTTTTTGTTCTTCAAGTTCAAGTGAACTACGAGCCCCATTGTTAATCCTTTAAAGGAAATTATTTGTAAATTTCGACAAGTATTACAATGATTGGAACACGTAGACGGTTGAAATCTTTGTATATATTGCTTCCATATAGTCTAAGAAACATATATGCAAAGCATCCAAACAGTACCATTCGCCAATTTTTTGTTCTTCAAGTTTAAGTGAACAATGAGACCCATTGTTAATCCTTTATCGGAAATTATTTGTAATTTTCGACAAGTAGAACAATGAATGGAACAGGTAGACGGTTGAAATCTATGTATATATTGCTTCTATATAGTCTAAGAAACATATATGCAAGGCATCCAAAGAGTACAATTCGCCAATTTATTGTTCTTCAAGTTTAAGTGAACAACGAGCCCCATTGTTAATCCTTTAAAGGAAATTATTTGTAAATTTCGACAAGTAGAACAATGAATGGAACAGGTAGACGGTTGAAATCTTTGTATATATTGCTACTATATAATCTAAGAAACATATATGCAAAGCATCCAAACAGTACAATTCGCGAATTTATTGTTCTTCAAGTTTAAGTGAACAACGAGCCCCATTGTTAATCCTTTAAAGGAAATTATTTGTAAATTTCGACAAGTAGAACAATGATTGGAACACGTAGACGGTTGAAATCTTTGTATATATTGCTTCTATATAGTCTAAGAAACATATATGCAAAGCATCCAAACAGTACAATTCGCCAATTTATTGTTCTTCAAGTTTAAGTGAACAACGAGCCCCATTGTTAATCCTTTAAAGGAAATTATTTGTAAATTTCGACAAGTAGAACAATGAATGGAACAGGTAGACGGTTGAAATTTTTATATATATTGCTACTATATAATCTAAGAAACATATATGCAAAGCATCCAAACAGTACCATTCGCCAATTTTTTGATCTTCAAGTTTAAGTGAACTACGAGCCCCATTGTTAATCCTTTAAAGGAAATTATTTGTAAATTTCAACAAGTAGAACAATGAATGGAACAGGTAGACTGTTGAAATCATTGTATATATTGCTTCTGTATAGTCTAAGAAACATTTATGCAAAGAATCCAAACAGTACAATTCGTCAATTATTTGATCTTCAAGTTTAAGTGAACTACGAGCCCCATTGTTAATACTTTAACGGAAATTATTTGTAACTTGCGACAAGTAGAACAATGAATGGAACAGGTAGCCGGTTGAAATCAATGTATATATTGCTTCCATATAGTCTAAAAAACATATATGCATAGCATCCAAACAGTAACATTCGCCAATTTTTCGTTCTTCAAGTTTAAGTGAACAATGAGAGCCATTGTTAATCCTTTATCGGAAATTATTTGTAACTTTCGACAAGTAGAACAATGAATGGAACAGGTAGACGGTTGAAATCATTGTATGTATTGCTTCTATATAGTCTAAGAAACATATATGCAAAGCATCCAAACAGTACAATTCGCCAATTTTTTGTTCTTCAAGTTTAAGTGAACAATGAGCCCCAATGGTTAATCGTTTATCGGAAATTATTTGTAACTTTCGACAAGTAGAACAATGAATGGAACAGGTAGACGGTTGAAATCTTTGTATATATTGCTTCTATATAATCTAAGAAGCATATATGCAAAGCATCCAAACAGTACAATTCGCCAATTTCTTGTTCCTCAAGTTTAAGTGAACTACGAGCCCCATTGTTAATCCTTTAAAGGAAATTATTTGTAAATTTCGACAAGTAGAACAATGAATGGAACAGGTAGACGGTTGAAATCTTTGTACATATTGCTACTATATAATCTAAGAAACATATATGCAAAGCATCCAAACAGTACCATCCGCCAATTTTTTGATCTTCAAGTTTAAGTGAACTACGAGCCCCATTGTCAATCCTTTAAAGGAAATTATTTGTAAATTTCAACAAGTAGAACAATGAATGGAACAGGTAGACTGTTGAAATCTTTGTATATATTGCTTCTGTATAGCCTAAGAAACATATATGCAAAGAATCCAAACAGTACAATTCGCCAATTATTTGATCTTCAAGTTTAAGTGAACAACGAGCCCCATTGTTAATACTTTAACGGAAATTATTTGTAACTTGCGACAAGTAGAACAATGAATGGAACAGGTAGCCGGTTGAAATCAATGTATATATTGCTTCTATATAGTCTAAGAAACATATATGCAAAGCATCCAAACAGTACAATTCGCGAATTTATTGTTCTTCAAGTTTAAGTGAACAACGAGCCCCATTGTTAATCCTTTAAAGGAAATTATTTGTAAATTTCGACAAGTAGAACAATGATTGGAACACGTAGACGGTTGAAATCTTTGTATATATTGCTTCTATATAGTCTAAGAAACATATATGCAAAGCATCCAAACAGTACAATTCGCCAATTTATTGTTCTTCAAGTTTAAGTGAACAACGAGCCCCATTGTTAATCCTTTAAAGGAAATTATTTGTAAATTTCGACAAGTAGAACAATGAATGGAACAGGTAGACGGTTGAAATCTTTGTATATATTGCTACTATATAATCTAAGAAACATATATGCAAAGCATCCAAACAGTACAATTCGCCAATTTTTTGATCTTCAAGTTTAAGTGAACTACGAGCCCCATTGTTAATCCTTTAAAGGAAATTATTTGTAAATTTCAACAACTAGAACAATGAATGGAACAGGTAGACTGTTGAAATCATTGTATATATTGCTTCTATATAGTCTAAGAAACATATATGCAAAGCATCCAAACAGTACCATTCGCCAATTTTTTGTTCTTCAAGTTTAAGTGAACAACGAGCCCCAATGGTTAATCCTTTATCGGAAATTATTTGTAACTTTCGACAAGTAGAACAATGAATGGAACAGGTAGACGGTTGAAATCTTTGTATATATTGCGTTTATATAGTCTAAGAAACATATATGCAAAGCATCCAAACAGTACCATTCGCCAATTTTTTGTTCTTCAAGTTTAAGTGAACAATGAGCCCCAATGGTTAATCCTTTATCGGAAATTATTTGTAATTTTCGACAAGTAGAACAATGAATGGAACAGGTAGACGGTTGAAATCTTTGTATATATTGCTTCTATATAATCTAAGAAGCATATATGCAAAGCATCTAAACAGTAACAATCGCCAATTTTTGGATCTTCAAGTTTAAGTGAACAGCGAGCCCAATTGATAATCATGAAATGGAAATTATTTGTAACTTTCTACAAGTAGAACAATGAATAGTACAGGTAGACGGGTGAAATCTTTCTATATATTGCTTCTATATAGTCTAAGAAACATATATGCAAAGCATCCAAACAGTACAATTCGCCAATTTCTTGTTCTTCAAGTTTAAGTGAACTACGAGCCCCATTGTTAATCCTTTAAAGGAAATTATTTGTAAATTTCGGCAAGTAGAACAATGAATGGAATAGGTAGACGGTTGAAATCATTGTATATATTGCTTCTATATAGTCTAAGAAACATATATGCAAAGCATCCAAACAGTATAATTCGCCAATTTCTTGTTCTTCAAGTTTAAGTATACTTCGATCCTCATTGTTAATCCCTTAACGGAAATTATTTGTAACTTTCGACAAGTAGAACAATGAATGGAAAAGGTAGACGGTTGAAATCTTTGTATACATTGCTTCCATATAGTCTAAGAAACATATATGCAAAGCATCCAAACAGTACCATTCGCCAATTTTTTGTTCTTCAAGTTTATGTGAACAATGAGACCCATTGTTAATCCTTTATCGGAAATTATTTGTAACTTTCGACAAGTAGAACACTGAATGGAACAGGTAGACGGTTGAAATCCTTGTATATATTGCGTCTATATAGTCTAAGAAACATATATGCAAAGCATCCAAACAGTACCATTCGCCAATTTTTTGATCTTCAAGTTTAAGTGAACTACGAGCCCCATTGTTAATCCTTTAAAGGAAATTATTTGTAACTTGCGACAAGTAGAACAATGAATGGAACAGGTAGCCGGTTGAAATCAATGTATATATTGCTTCTATATAGTCTAAGAAACATATATGCAAAGCATCCAAACAGTACCATTCGCCAATTTTTTGTTCTTCAAGATTAAGTGAACAACGAGCCCCAATGGTTAATCCTTTTTCGGAAATTATTTGTAAATTTCGACAAGTAGAACAATGAATGGAACAGGTAGACGGTTGAAATCTTTGTATATGTTGCTTCTATATAGTCTAGGAAACCTATATGCAAAGCATCCAAACAGTAACATTCGCCAATTTTTTGTTCTTCAAGTTTAAGTGAACTACGAGCCCAATTGTTAATCCTTTAACGGAAATTATTTGTAACTTTCGACAAGGAGAACAATGAATGGAAAAGGTAGACGGTTGAAATCATTGTATATATTGCTTTTATATAGTCTAAGAAACATATATGCAAAGCATCCAAACAGTACCAATCGCCAATTTTTTGTTCTTCAAGTTTAAGTGAACTATGAGCCCCATAGTTAATCCTTTAAAGGAAATTATTTGTAAATTTCAACAAGTAGAACAATGAATGGAACAGGTAGACGGTTGAAATCATTGTATATATTGCTTCAGTATAGCCTAAGAAACATATATGCAAAGCATCCAAACAGTACAAGTCGCCAATTCATTGTTCTTCAAGTTTAAGTGAACAACGAGCCCCATTGTTAATCCTGTAAAGGAAATTATTTGTAACTTTCGACAAGTAGAACAAGGAATGGAACAGGTAGACGGTTGAAATCATTGTATATATTGCTTCTATATAGTCTAAGAAACATATGTGCAAAGCATCCAAACAGTACAATTCGCCAATTTTTTGTTCTTCAAGTTTAAGTGAACTACGAGCCCCATTGTTAATCCTTTAAAGGAAATTATTTGTAAATTTCAACAAGTAGAACAATGAATGGAACAGGTAGACGGTTGAAATCATTGTATATATTGCTTCAGTATAGCCTAAGAAACATATATGCAAAGCATCCAAACAGTACAATTCGCCAATTTTTTGTTCCTCAAGATTAAGTAAACTACGATCCCCATTGTTAATCCTTTAACGGAAATTATTTGTAATTTTCGACAAGTAGAACAATGAATGGAACAGGTAGACGGTTGAAATCATTGTATATATTGCTTCAGTATAGCCTAAGAAACATATATGCAAAGCATCCAAACAGTACAAGTCGCCAATTCATTGTTCTTCAAGTTTAAGTGAACAACGAGCCCCATTGTTAATCCTTTAAAGGAAATTATTTGTAACTTTCGACAAGTAGAACAAGGAATGGCACAGGTAGACGGTTGAAATCATTGTATATATTGCTTCTATATAGTCTAAGAAACATATATGCAAAGCATCCAAACAGTACCATTCGCCAATTTCTTGTTCTTCAAGTTTAAGTGAACTATGAGCCCCATTGTTAATCCTTTAAAGGAAATTATTTGTAAATTTCAACAAGTAGAACAATGAATGGAACAGGTAGACGGTTGAAATCATTGTATATATTGCTTCAGTATAGCCTAAGAAACATATATGCAAAGCATCCAAACAGTACAAGTCGCCAATTCATTGTTCTTCAAGTTTAAGTGAACAACGAGCCCCATTGTTAATCCTTTAAAGGAAATTATTTGTAACTTTCGACAAGTAGAACAAGGAATGGCACAGGTAGACGGTTGAAATCATTGTATATATTGCTTCTATATAGTCTAAGAAACATATATGCAAAGCATCCAAACAGTACAATTGGCCAATTTATTGTTCTTCAAGTTTAAGTGAACAACGGGCCCCATTGTTAATCCTTTAAAGGAATTTATTTCTAAATTTCGACAAGTAGAACAATGAATGGAATAGGTAGACGGTTGAAATCATTGTATATATTGCTTCTATATAGTCTAAGAAACATATATGCAAAGCATCCAAACAGTACAATTCGCCAATTTTTTGTTCTTCAAGTTTAAGTGAACTGCGAGCCCAATTGTTAATCCTTTAACGCAAATTATTTGTAACTTTCGACAAGGAGAACAATGAATGGAACAGGTAGACGGTTGAAATCATTGTATATATTGCTTCTATATAGTCTAAGAAACATATTTGCAAAGCATCCAAACAGTACCATTCGCCAATTTATTGTTCTTCAAGTTTAAGTGAACAACGAGCCCCATTGTTAATCCTTTAAAGGAAATTATTTGTAACTTTCGACAAGTAGAACAAGGAATGGAACAGGTAGACGGTTGAAATCATTGTATATATTGCTTCTATATAGTCTAAGAAACATATATGCAAAGTATCCAAACAGTACCATTCGCCAATTTTTTGTTCTTCAAGTTTAAGTGAACTATGAGCCCCATTGTTAATCCTTTAAAGGAAATTATTTGTAACTTTCGACAAGTAGAACAAGGAATGGAACAGGTAGACGGTTGAAATCATTGTATATATTGCTTCTATATAGTCTAAGAAACATATATGCAAAGTATCCAAACAGTACCATTCGCCAATTTTTTGTTCTTCAAGTTTAAGTGAACAACGAGCCCCATTGTTAATCCTTTAAAGGAAATTATTTGTAACCTTCGACAAGTAGAACAACGAATGGAACAGGTAGACGGTTGAAATCATTGTATATATTGCTTCTATATACTCTAAGAAACATATATGCAAAGCATCCAAACAGTACAATTCGCCAATTTTTTATTCCTCAAGATTAAGTAAACTACGATCCCCATTGTTAATCCTTTAACGGAAATTATTTGTATCTTTCGACAAGTAGAACAATGAATGGAACAGGTAGACGGTTGAAATCATTGTATATATTGCTTCTATATAGTCTAAGAAACATATTTGCAAAGCATCCAAAGAGTACCATTCGCCAATTTATTGTTCTTCAAGTTTAAGTGAACAACGAGCCCCATTGTTAATCCTTTAAAGGAAATTATTTGTAACTTTCGACAAGTAGAACAAGGAATGGAACAGGTAGACGGTTGAAATCTTTGTATATGTTGCTTCTATATAGTCTAGGAAACCTATATGCAAAGCATCCAAACAGTAACATTCGCCAATTTTTTGTTCTTCAAGTTTAAGTGAACTACGAGCCCAATTGTTAATCCTTTAACGGAAATTATTTGTAACTTTCGACAAGGAGAACAATGAATGGAAAAGGTAGACGGTTGAAATCATTGTATATATTGCTTTTATATAGTCTAAGAAACATATATGCAAAGCATCCAAACAGTACCAATCGCCAATTTTTTGTTCTTCAAGTTTAAGTGAACTATGAGCCCCATAGTTAATCCTTTAAAGGAAATTATTTGTAAATTTCAACAAGTAGAACAGTGAATGGAACAGGTAGACGGTTGAAATCATTGTATATATTGCTTCAGTATAGCCTAAGAAACATATATGCAAAGCATCCAAACAGTACAAGTCGCCAATTCATTGTTCTTCAAGTTTAAGTGAACAACGAGCCCCATTGTTAATCCTGTAAAGGAAATTATTTGTAACTTTCGACAAGTAGAACAAGGAATGGAACAGGTAGACGGTTGAAATCATTGTATATATTGCTTCTATATAGTCTAAGAAACATATGTGCAAAGCATCCAAACAGTACAATTCGCCAATTTTTTGTTCTTCAAGTTTAAGTGAACTACGAGCCCCATTGTTAATCCTTTAAAGGAAATTATTTGTAAATTTCAACAAGTAGAACAATGAATGGAACAGGTAGACGGTTGAAATCATTGTATATATTGCTTCAGTATAGCCTAAGAAACATATATGCAAAGCATCCAAACAGTACAATTCGCCAATTTTTTGTTCCTCAAGATTAAGTAAACTACGATCCCCATTGTTAATCCTTTAACGGAAATTATTTGTAATTTTCGACAAGTAGAACAATGAATGGAACAGGTAGACGGTTGAAATCATTGTATATATTGCTTCAGTATAGCCTAAGAAACATATATGCAAAGCATCCAAACAGTACAAGTCGCCAATTCATTGTTCTTCAAGTTTAAGTGAACAACGAGCCCCATTGTTAATCCTTTAAAGGAAATTATTTGTAACTTTCGACAAGTAGAACAAGGAATGGCACAGGTAGACGGTTGAAATCATTGTATATATTGCTTCTATATAGTCTAAGAAACATATATGCAAAGCATCCAAACAGTACCATTCGCCAATTTCTTGTTCTTCAAGTTTAAGTGAACTATGAGCCCCATTGTTAATCCTTTAAAGGAAATTATTTGTAAATTTCAACAAGTAGAACAATGAATGGAACAGGTAGACGGTTGAAATCATTGTATATATTGCTTCAGTATAGCCTAAGAAACATATATGCAAAGCATCCAAACAGTACAAGTCGCCAATTCATTGTTCTTCAAGTTTAAGTGAACAACGAGCCCCATTGTTAATCCTTTAAAGGAAATTATTTGTAACTTTCGACAAGTAGAACAAGGAATGGCACAGGTAGACGGTTGAAATCATTGTATATATTGCTTCTATATAGTCTAAGAAACATATATGCAAAGCATCCAAACAGTACAATTGGCCAATTTATTGTTCTTCAAGTTTAAGTGAACAACGGGCCCCATTGTTAATCCTTTAAAGGAATTTATTTCTAAATTTCGACAAGTAGAACAATGAATGGAATAGGTAGACGGTTGAAATCATTGTATATATTGCTTCTATATAGTCTAAGAAACATATATGCAAAGCATCCAAACAGTACAATTCGCCAATTTTTTCTTCCTCAAGATTAAGTAAACTACGATCCCCATTGTTAATCCTTTAACGGAAATTATTTGTAACTTTCGACAAGTAGAACAATGAATGGAACAGGTAGACGGTTGAAATCATTGTATATATTGCTTCTATATAGTCTAAGAAACATATATGCAAAGCATCCAAACAGAACCATTCGCCAATTTATTGTTCTTCAAGTTTAAGTGAACAACGAGCCCCATTGATAATCATGAAAGGGAAATTATTTGTAACTTTCTACAAGTAGAACAATGAATAGAACAGTTAGACTGTTGAAATCTTTGTATATATTGCTTCTATATACTCTAAGAAACATATATGCAAAGCATCCAAACAGTAACATTCGCCAATTTTTTGTTCTTCAAGTTTAAGTGAACTGCGAGCCCAATTGTTAATCCTTTAACGCAAATTATTTGTAACTTTCGACAAGGAGAACAATGAATGGAACAGGTAGACGGTTGAAATCATTGTATATATTGCTTCTATATAGTCTAAGAAACATATTTGCAAAGCATCCAAACAGTACCATTCGCCAATTTATTGTTCTTCAAGTTTAAGTGAACAACGAGCCCCATTGTTAATCCTTTAAAGGAAATTATTTGTAACTTTCGACAAGTAGAACAAGGAATGGAACAGGTAGACGGTTGAAATCATTGTATATATTGCTTCTATATAGTCTAAGAAACATATATGCAAAGTATCCAAACAGTACCATTCGCCAATTTTTTGTTCTTCAAGTTTAAGTGAACTATGAGCCCCATTGTTAATCCTTTAAAGGAAATTATTTGTAAATTTCAACAAGTAGAACAATGAATGGAACAGGTAGACGGTTGAAATCATTGTATATATTGCTTCAGTATAGCCTAAGAAACATATATGCAAAGCATCCAAACAGTACAAGTCGCCAATTCATTGTTCTTCAAGTTGAAGTGAACAACGAGCCCCATTGTTAATCCTTTAAAGGAAATTATTTGTAACCTTCGACAAGTAGAACAACGAATGGAACAGGTAGACGGTTGAAATCATTGTATATATTGCTTCTATATACTCTAAGAAACATATATGCAAAGCATCCAAACAGTACAATTCGCCAATTTTTTATTCCTCAAGATTAAGTAAACTACGATCCCCATTGTTAATCCTTTAACGGAAATTATTTGTATCTTTCGACAAGTAGAACAATGAATGGAACAGGTAGACGGTTGAAATCATTGTATATATTGCTTCTATATAGTCTAAGAAACATATTTGCAAAGCATCCAAACAGTACCATTCGCCAATTTATTGTTCTTCAAGTTTAAGTGAACAACGAGCCCCATTGTTAATCCTTTAAAGGAAATTATTTGTAACTTTCGACAAGTAGAACAAGGAATGGAACAGGTAGACGGTTGAAATCATTGTATATATTGCTTCTATATAGTCTAAGAAACATATATGCAATGTATCCAAACAGTACCATTCGCCAATTTTTTGTTCTTCAAGTTTAAGTGAACTATGAGCCCCATTGTTAATCCTTTAAAGGAAATTATTTGTAAATTTCAACAAGTAGAACAATGAATGGAACAGGTAGACGGTTGAAATCATTGTATATATTGCTTCAGTATAGCCTAAGAAACATATATGCAAAGCATCCAAACAGTACAAGTCGCCAATTCATTGTTCTTCAAGTTTAAGTGAACAACGAGCCCCATTGTTAATTCTTTAAAGGAATTATTTGTAACTTTCGACAAGTAGAACAACGAATGGAACAGGTAGACGGTTGAAATCATTGTATATATTGCTTCTATATAGTCTAAGAAACATATATGCAAAGCATCCAAACAGTACAATTCGCCAATTTTTTATTCCTCAAGATTAAGTAAACTACGATCCCCATTGTTAATCCTTTAAAGGAAATTATTTGTAACTTTCGACAAGTAGAACAAGGAATGGAACAGGTAGACGGTTGAAATCATTGTATATATTGCTTCTATATAGTCTAAGAAACATATATGCAAAGTATCCAAACAGTACCATTCGCCAATTTTTTGTTCTTCAAGTTTAAGTGAACTATGAGCCCAATTGTTAATCCTTTAACGGAAATTATTTGTATCTTTCGACAAGTAGAAAAATGAATGGAACAGGTAGACGGTTGAAATCATTGTATATATTGCTTCTATATAGCCTAAGAAACATATATGCAAAGCATCCAAACAGTACAATTCGCCAATTTTTTATTCCTCAAGATTAAGTAAACTACGATCCCCATTGTTAATCCTTTAAAGGAAATTATTTGTAACTTTCGACAAGTAGAACAAGGAATGGAACAGGTAGACGGTTGAAATCATTGTATATATTGCTTCTATATAGTCTAAGAAACATATATGCAAAGTATCCAAACAGTACCATTCGCCAATTTTCTGTTCTTCAAGTTTAAGTGAACTATGAGCCCAATTGTTAATCCTTTAACGGAAATTATTTGTATCTTTCGACAAGTAGAAAAATGAATGGAACAGGTAGACGGTTGAAATCATTGTATATATTGCTTCTATATAGTCTAAGAAACATATTTGCAAAGCATCCAAACAGTACCATTCGCCAATTTATTGTTCTTCAAGTTTAAGTGAACAACGAGCCCCATTGTTAATCCTTTAAAGGAAATTATTTGTAACTTTCGACAAGTAGAACAAGGAATGGAACAGGTAGACGGTTGAAATCATTGTATATATTGCTTCTATATAGTCTAAGAAACATATATGCAAAGTATCCAAACAGTACCATTCGCCAATTTTTTGTTCTTCAAGTTTAAGTGAACTATGAGCCCAATTGTTAATCCTTTAACGGAAATTATTTGTAACTTTCGACAAGGAGAACAATGAATGGATAAGGTAGACGGTTGAAATCATTGTATATATTGCTTCAGTATAGCCTAAGAAACATATATGCAAAGCATCCAAACAGTACAAGTCGCCAATTCATTGTTCTTCAAGTTTAAGTGAACAACGAGCCCCATTGTTAATTCTTTAAAGGAATTATTTGTAACTTTCGACAAGTAGAACAACGAATGGAACAGGTAGACGGTTGAAATCATTGTATAAATTGCTTCTATATAGTCTAAGAAACATATATGCAAAGCATCCAAACAGTACAATTCGCCAATTTTTTATTCCTCAAGATTAAGTAAACTACGATCCCCATTGTTAATACTTTAACGGAAATTATTTGTAACTTTCGCCAAGTAGAACAATGAATGGAACAGGTAGACGGTTGAAATCATTGTATATATTGCTTCTATATAGTGTAAGATCCATATTTGCAAAGCATCCAAACAGTACCATTCGCCAATTTTTTGTTCTTCAAGTTTAAGTGAACTACGAGCCCCATTGTTAATCCTTTAAAGGAAATTATTTGTAAATTTCAACAAGTAGAACAATGAATGGATCATGTAGACGGTTGAAATCCTTGTATATATTGCTTCCATATAGTCTAAGAAACATGTACGCAAAGCATCCAAACAGTACCATTCGCCAATTTTTTGTCCTTCAAGTTTAAGTGAACAATGAGCCCCATTGTTAATCCTTTATCGGAAATTATTTGTAACTTTCGACAAGTAGAACAATGAATGGAACAGGTAGACGGGTGAAATCTTTCTATATATTTTGGCTCTAAATAGTCTAAGAAACATATATGCAAAGCATCCAAACAGTACAATTCGCCAATTTTTTGTTCTTCAAGTTTAAGTGAACAACGAGCGCCATTGTTAATCCTTTAAAGGAAGTTATTTGTAAATTTCGACAAGGAGAACAATGAATGGAACAGGTAGACGGTTGAAATCTTTGTATATATTGCTTCTATATAATCTAAGAAACATTAATGCAATGCATCCAAACAGTACAATTCGCCAATTATTTGATCTTCAAGTTTAAGTGAACTACGAGCCCCATTGTTAATACTTTAACGGAAATTATTTGTAACTTGCGACAAGTAGAACAATGAATGGAACAGGTAGCCGGTTGAAATCAATGTATATATTGCTTCTATATAGTCTAAGAAACATATATGCAAAGCATCCAAACAGTACAATTCGCGAATTTATTGTTCTTCAAGTTTAAGTGAACAACGAGCCCCATTGTTAATCCTTTAAAGGAAATTATTTGTAAATTTCGACAAGTAGAACAATGATTGGAACACGCAGACGGTTGAAATCTTTGTATATATTGCTTCTATATAGTCTAAGAAACATATATGCAAAGCATCCAAACAGTACAATTCGCCAATTTATTGTTCTTCACGTTTAAGTGAACAACGAGCCCCATTGTTAATCCTTTAAAGGAAATTATTTGTAAATTTCGACAAGTAGAACAATGAATGGAACAGGTAGACGGTTGAAATCTTTGTATATATTGCTACTATATAATCTAAGAAACATATATGCAAAGCATCCAAACAGTACCATTCGCCAATTTTTTGATCTTCAAGTTTAAGTGAACTACGAGCCCATTGTTAATCCTTTAAAGGAAATTATTTGTAAATTTCAACAAGTAGAACAACGAATGGAACAGGTAGACGGTTGAAATCATTGTATATATTGCTTCTATATAGTCTAAGAAACATATATGCAAAGCATCCAAACAGTACAATTCGCCAATTTTTTATTCCTCAAGATTCAGTAAACTACGATCCCCATTGTTAATCCTTTAAAGGAAATTATTTGTAACTTTCGACAAGTAGAACAAGGAATGGAACAGGTAGACGGTTGAAATCATTGTATCTATTGCTTCTATATAGTCTAAGAAACATATATGCAAAGTATCCAAACAGTACCATTCGCCAATTTTTTGTTCTTCAAGTTTAAGTGAACTATGAGCCCAATTGTTAATCCTTTAACGGAAATTATTTGTATCTTTCGACAAGTAGAAAAATGAATGGAACAGGTGGACGGTTGAAATCATTGTATATATTGCTTCTATATAGTCTAAGAAACATATTTGCAAAGCATCCAAACAGTACCATTCGCCAATTTATTGTTCTTCAAGTTTAAGTGAACAACGAGCCCCATTGTTAATCCTTTAAAGGAAATTATTTGTAACTTTCGACAAGTAGAACAAGGAATGGAACAGGTAGACGGTTGAAATCATTGTATATATTGCTTCTATATAGTCTAAGAAACATATATGCAAAGTATCCAAACAGTACCATTCGCCAATTTTTTGTTCTTCAAGTTTAAGTGAACTATGAGCCCAATTGTTAATCCTTTAACGGAAATTATTTGTAACTTTCGACAAGGAGAACAATGAATGGATAAGGTAGACGGTTGAAATCATTGTATATATTGCTTCAGTATAGCCTAAGAAACATATATGCAAAGCATCCAAACAGTACAAGTCGCCAATTCATTGTTCTTCAAGTTTAAGTGAACAACGAGCCCCATTGTTAATTCTTTAAAGGAATTATTTGTAACTTTCGACAAGTAGAACAACGAATGGAACAGGTAGACGGTTGAAATCATTGTATATATTGCTTCTATATAGTCTAAGAAACATATATGCAAAGCATCCAAACAGTACAATTCGCCAATTTTTTATTCCTCAAGATTAAGTAAACTACGATCCCCATTGTTAATCCTTTAACGGAAATTATTTGTATCTTTCGACAAGTAGAACAATGAATGGAACAGGTAGACGGTTGAAATCATTGTATATATTGCTTCTATATAGTCTAAGAAACATATTTGCAAAGCATCCAAACAGTACCATTCGCCAATTTATTGTTCTTCAAGTTTAAGTGAACAACGAGCCCCATTGTTAATCCTTTAAAGGAAATTATTTGTAACTTTCGACAAGTAGAACAAGGAATGGAACAGGTAGACGGTTGAAATCATTGTATATATTGCTTCTATATAGTCTAAGAAACATATATGCAAAGTATCCAAACAGTACCATTCGCCAATTTTTTGTTCTTCAAGTTTAAGTGAACTATGAGCCCCATTGTTAATCCTTTAAAGGAAATTATTTGTAAATTTCAACAAGTAGAACAATGAATGGAACAGGTAGACGGTTGAAATCATTGTATATATTGCTTCAGTATAGCCTAAGAAACATATATGCAAAGCATCCAAACAGTACAAGTCGCCAATTCATTGTTCTTCAAGTTTAAGTGAACAACGAGCCCCATTGTTAATCCTTTAAAGGAAATTATTTGTAAAATTCGACAAGTAGAACAAGGAATGGAACAGGTAGACGGTTGAAATCATTGTATATATTGCTTCTATATAGTCTAAGAAACATATATGCAAAGCATCCAAACAGTACAATTCGCCAATTTTTTATTCCTCAAGATTAAGTAAACTACGATCCCCATTGTTAATCCTTTAACGGAAATTATTTGTATATTTCGACAAGTAGAACAATGAATGGAACAGGTAGACGGTTGAAATCATTGTATATATTGCTTCTATATAGTGTAAGATCCATATTTGCAAAGCATCCAAACAGTACCATTCGCCAATTTATTGTTCTTCAAGTTTAAGTGAACAACGAGCCCCATTGTTAATCCTTTAAAGGAAATTATTTGTAACTCTCGACAAGTAGAACAAGGAATGGAACAGGTAGACGGTTGAAATCATTGTATATATTGCTTCTATATAGTCTAAGAAACATATATGCAAAGTATCCAAACAGTACCATTCGCCAATTATTTGTTCTTCAAGTTTAAGTGAACTATGAGCCCAATTGTTAATCCTTTAACGGAAATTATTTGTAAATTTCAACAAGTAGAACAATGAATGGAACAGGTAGACGGTTGAAATCATTGTATATATTGCTTCAGTATAGCCTAAGAAACATATATGCAAAGCATCCAAACAGTACAAGTCGCCAATTCATTGTTCTTCAAGTTTAAATGAACAACGAGCCCCATTGTTAATCCTTTAAAGGAAATTATTTGTAACTTTCGACAAGTAGAACAATGAATGGAACAGGTAGACTGTTGAAATCATTGTATATATTGTTTCTGTATAGTCTAAGAAACATATATGCAAAGCATCCAAACAGTACAATTCGCCAATTATTTCATCTTCATGTTTAAGTGAAATACGAGCCCCATTGTTAATACTTTAACGGAAATTATTTGTAACTTTCGACAAGGAGAACAATGAATGGATAAGGTAGACGGTTGAAATCATTGTATATATTGCTTCAGTATAGCCTAAGAAACATATATGCAAAGCATCCAAACAGTACAAGTCGCCAATTCATTGTTCTTCAAGTTTAAGTGAACAACGAGCCCCATTGTTAATTCTTTAAAGGAATTATTTGTAACTTTCGACAAGTAGAACAACGAATGGAACAGGTAGACGGTTGAAATCATTGTATATATTGCTTCTATATAGTCTAAGAAACATATTTGCAAAGCATCCAAACAGTACCATTCGCCAATTTATTGTTCTTCAAGTTTAAGTGAACAACGAGCCCCATTGTTAATCCTTTAAAGGAAATTATTTGTAACTTTCGACAAGTAGAACAAGGAATGGAACAGGTAGACGGTTGAAATCATTGTATATATTGCTTCTATATAGTCTAAGAAACATATATGCAATGTATCCAAACAGTACCATTCGCCAATTTTTTGTTCTTCAAGTTTAAGTGAACTATGAGCCCCATTGTTAATCCTTTAAAGGAAATTATTTGTAAATTTCAACAAGTAGAACAATGAATGGAACAGGTAGACGGTTGAAATCATTGTATATATTGCTTCAGTATAGCCTAAGAAACATATATGCAAAGCATCCAAACAGTACAAGTCGCCAATTCATTGTTCTTCAAGTTTAAGTGAACAACGAGCCCCATTGTTAATTCTTTAAAGGAATTATTTGTAACTTTCGACAAGTAGAACAACGAATGGAACAGGTAGACGGTTGAAATCATTGTATATATTGCTTCTATATAGTCTAAGAAACATATATGCAAAGCATCCAAACAGTACAATTCGCCAATTTTTTATTCCTCAAGATTAAGTAAACTACGATCCCCATTGTTAATCCTTTAAAGGAAATTATTTGTAACTTTCGACAAGTAGAACAAGGAATGGAACAGGTAGACGGTTGAAATCATTGTATATATTGCTTCTATATAGTCTAAGAAACATATATGCAAAGTATCCAAACAGTACCATTCGCCAATTTTTTGTTCTTCAAGTTTAAGTGAACTATGAGCCCAATTGTTAATCCTTTAACGGAAATTATTTGTATCTTTCGACAAGTAGAAAAATGAATGGAACAGGTAGACGGTTGAAATCATTGTATATATTGCTCCTATATAGCCTAAGAAACATATATGCAAAGCATCCAAACAGTACAATTCGCCAATTTTTTATTCCTCAAGATTAAGTAAACTACGATCCCCATTGTTAATCCTTTAAAGGAAATTATTTGTAACTTTCGACAAGTAGAACAAGGAATGGAACAGGTAGACGGTTGAAATCATTGTATATATTGCTTCTATATAGTCTAAGAAACATATATGCAAAGTATCCAAACAGTACCATTCGCCAATTTTTTGTTCTTCAAGTTTAAGTGAACTATGAGCCCAATTGTTAATCCTTTAACGGAAATTATTTGTATCTTTCGACAAGTAGAAAAATGAATGGAACAGGTAGACGGTTGAAATCATTGTATATATTGCTTCTATATAGCCTAAGAAACATATATGCAAAGCATCCAAACAGTACAATTCGCCAATTTTTTATTCCTCAAGATTAAGTAAACTACGATCCCCATTGTTAATCCTTTAAAGGAAATTATTTGTAACTTTCGACAAGTAGAACAAGGAATGGAACAGGTAGACGGTTGAAATCATTGTATATATTGCTTCTATATAGTCTAAGAAACATATATGCAAAGTATCCAAACAGTACCATTCGCCAATTTTTTGTTCTTCAAGTTTAAGTGAACTATGAGCCCAATTGTTAATCCTTTAACGGAAATTATTTGTATCTTTCGACAAGTAGAAAAATGAATGGAACAGGTAGACGGTTGAAATCATTGTATATATTGCTTCTATATAGTCTAAGAAACATATTTGCAAAGCATCCAAACAGTACCATTCGCCAATTTATTGTTCTTCAAGTTTAAGTGAACAACGAGCCCCATTGTTAATCCTTTAAAGGAAATTATTTGTAACTTTCGACAAGTAGAACAAGGAATGGAACAGGTAGACGGTTGAAATCATTGTATATATTGCTTCTATATAGTCTAAGAAACATATATGCAAAGTATCCAAACAGTACCATTCGCCAATTTTTTGTTCTTCAAGTTTAAGTGAACTATGAGCCCAATTGTTAATCCTTTAACGGAAATTATTTGTAACTTTCGACAAGGAGAACAATGAATGGATAAGGTAGACGGTTGAAATCATTGTATATATTGCTTCAGTATAGCCTAAGAAACATATATGCAAAGCATCCAAACAGTACAAGTCGCCAATTCATTGTTCTTCAAGTTTAAGTGAACAACGAGCCCCATTGTTAATTCTTTAAAGGAATTATTTGTAACTTTCGACAAGTAGAACAACGAATGGAACAGGTAGACGGTTGAAATCATTGTATAAATTGCTTCTATATAGTCTAAGAAACATATATGCAAAGCATCCAAACAGTACAATTCGCCAATTTTTTATTCCTCAAGATTAAGTAAACTACGATCCCCATTGTTAATACTTTAACGGAAATTATTTGTAACTTTCGCCAAGTAGAACAATGAATGGAACAGGTAGACGGTTGAAATCTTTGTATATATTGCTTCTATATAATCTAAGAAACATATATGCAAAGCATCCAAACAGTACCATTCGCCAATTTTTTGTTCTTCAAGTTTAAGTGAACTACGAGCCCCATTGTTAATCCTTTAAAGGAAATTATTTGTAAATTTCAACAAGTAGAACAATGAATGGATCATGTAGACGGTTGAAATCCTTGTATATATTGCTTCCATATAGTCTAAGAAACATGTACGCAAAGCATCCAAACAGTACCATTCGCCAATTTTTTGTCCTTCAAGTTTAAGTGAACAATGAGCCCCATTGTTAATCCTTTATCGGAAATTATTTGTAACTTTCGACAAGTAGAACAATGAATGGAACAGGTAGACGGGTGAAATCTTTCTATATATTTTGGCTCTAAATAGTCTAAGAAACATATATGCAAAGCATCCAAACAGTACAATTCGCCAATTTTTTGTTCTTCAAGTTTAAGTGAACAACGAGCGCCATTGTTAATCCTTTAAAGGAAGTTATTTGTAAATTTCGACAAGGAGAACAATGAATGGAACAGGTAGACGGTTGAAATCTTTGTATATATTGCTTCTATATAATCTAAGAAACATTAATGCAATGCATCCAAACAGTACAATTCGCCAATTATTTGATCTTCAAGTTTAAGTGAACTACGAGCCCCATTGTTAATACTTTAACGGAAATTATTTGTAACTTGCGACAAGTAGAACAATGAATGGAACAGGTAGCCGGTTGAAATCAATGTATATATTGCTTCTATATAGTCTAAGAAACATATATGCAAAGCATCCAAACAGTACAATTCGCGAATTTATTGTTCTTCAAGTTTAAGTGAACAACGAGCCCCATTGTTAATCCTTTAAAGGAAATTATTTGTAAATTTCGACAAGTAGAACAATGATTGGAACACGCAGACGGTTGAAATCTTTGTATATATTGCTTCTATATAGTCTAAGAAACATATATGCAAAGCATCCAAACAGTACAATTCGCCAATTTATTGTTCTTCACGTTTAAGTGAACAACGAGCCCCATTGTTAATCCTTTAAAGGAAATTATTTGTAAATTTCGACAAGTAGAACAATGAATGGAACAGGTAGACGGTTGAAATCTTTGTATATATTGCTACTATATAATCTAAGAAACATATATGCAAAGCATCCAAACAGTACCATTCGCCAATTTTTTGATCTTCAAGTTTAAGTGAACTACGAGCCCATTGTTAATCCTTTAAAGGAAATTATTTGTAAATTTCAACAAGTAGAACAACGAATGGAACAGGTAGACGGTTGAAATCATTGTATATATTGCTTCTATATAGTCTAAGAAACATATATGCAAAGCATCCAAACAGTACAATTCGCCAATTTTTTATTCCTCAAGATTCAGTAAACTACGATCCCCATTGTTAATCCTTTAAAGGAAATTATTTGTAACTTTCGACAAGTAGAACAAGGAATGGAACAGGTAGACGGTTGAAATCATTGTATCTATTGCTTCTATATAGTCTAAGAAACATATATGCAAAGTATCCAAACAGTACCATTCGCCAATTTTTTGTTCTTCAAGTTTAAGTGAACTATGAGCCCAATTGTTAATCCTTTAACGGAAATTATTTGTATCTTTCGACAAGTAGAAAAATGAATGGAACAGGTGGACGGTTGAAATCATTGTATATATTGCTTCTATATAGTCTAAGAAACATATTTGCAAAGCATCCAAACAGTACCATTCGCCAATTTATTGTTCTTCAAGTTTAAGTGAACAACGAGCCCCATTGTTAATCCTTTAAAGGAAATTATTTGTAACTTTCGACAAGTAGAACAAGGAATGGAACAGGTAGACGGTTGAAATCATTGTATATATTGCTTCTATATAGTCTAAGAAACATATATGCAAAGTATCCAAACAGTACCATTCGCCAATTTTTTGTTCTTCAAGTTTAAGTGAACTATGAGCCCAATTGTTAATCCTTTAACGGAAATTATTTGTAACTTTCGACAAGGAGAACAATGAATGGATAAGGTAGACGGTTGAAATCATTGTATATATTGCTTCAGTATAGCCTAAGAAACATATATGCAAAGCATCCAAACAGTACAAGTCGCCAATTCATTGTTCTTCAAGTTTAAGTGAACAACGAGCCCCATTGTTAATTCTTTAAAGGAATTATTTGTAACTTTCGACAAGTAGAACAACGAATGGAACAGGTAGACGGTTGAAATCATTGTATATATTGCTTCTATATAGTCTAAGAAACATATATGCAAAGCATCCAAACAGTACAATTCGCCAATTTTTTATTCCTCAAGATTAAGTAAACTACGATCCCCATTGTTAATCCTTTAACGGAAATTATTTGTATCTTTCGACAAGTAGAACAATGAATGGAACAGGTAGACGGTTGAAATCATTGTATATATTGCTTCTATATAGTCTAAGAAACATATTTGCAAAGCATCCAAACAGTACCATTCGCCAATTTATTGTTCTTCAAGTTTAAGTGAACAACGAGCCCCATTGTTAATCCTTTAAAGGAAATTATTTGTAACTTTCGACAAGTAGAACAAGGAATGGAACAGGTAGACGGTTGAAATCATTGTATATATTGCTTCTATATAGTCTAAGAAACATATATGCAAAGTATCCAAACAGTACCATTCGCCAATTTTTTGTTCTTCAAGTTTAAGTGAACTATGAGCCCCATTGTTAATCCTTTAAAGGAAATTATTTGTAAATTTCAACAAGTAGAACAATGAATGGAACAGGTAGACGGTTGAAATCATTGTATATATTGCTTCAGTATAGCCTAAGAAACATATATGCAAAGCATCCAAACAGTACAAGTCGCCAATTCATTGTTCTTCAAGTTTAAGTGAACAACGAGCCCCATTGTTAATTCTTTAAAGGAATTATTTGTAACTTTCGACAAGTAGAACAACGAATGGAACAGGTAGACGGTTGAAATCATTGTATATATTGCTTCTATATAGTCTAAGAAACATATATGCAAAGCATCCAAACAGTACAATTCGCCAATTTTTTATTCCTCAAGATTAAGTAAACTACGATCCCCATTGTTAATCCTTTAACGGAAATTATTTGTATCTTTCGACAAGTAGAACAATGAATGGAACAGGTAGACGGTTGAAATCATTGTATATATTGCTTCTATATAGTCTAAGAAACATATTTGCAAAGCATCCAAACAGTACCATTCGCCAATTTATTGTTCTTCAAGTTTAAGTGAACAACGAGCCCCATTGTTAATCCTTTACAGGAAATTATTTGTAACTTTCGACAAGTAGAACAAGGAATGGAACAGGTAGACGGTTGAAATCATTGTATATATTGCTTCTATATAGTCTAAGAAACATATATGCAAAGTATCCAAACAGTACCATTCGCCAATTTTTTGTTCTTCAAGTTTAAGTGAACTATGAGCCCCATTGTTAATCCTTTAAAGGAAATTATTTGTAAATTTCAACAAGTAGAACAATGAATGGAACAGGTAGACGGTTGAAATCATTGTATATATTGCTTCAGTATAGCCTAAGAAACATATATGCAAAGCATCCAAACAGTACAAGTCGCCAATTCATTGTTCTTCAAGTTTAAGTGAACAACGAGCCCCATTGTTAACCCTTTAAAGGAAATTATTTGTAAAATTCGACAAGTAGAACAAGGAATGGAACAGGTAGACGGTTGAAATCATTGTATATATTGCTTCTATATAGTCTAAGAAACATATATGCAAAGCATCCAAACAGTACAATTCGCCAATTTTTTATTCCTCAAGATTAAGTAAACTACGATCCCCATTGTTAATCCTTTAACGGAAATTATTTGTATATTTCGACAAGTAGAACAATGAATGGAACAGGTAGACGGTTGAAATCATTGTATATATTGCTTCTATATAGTGTAAGATCCATATTTGCAAAGCATCCAAACAGTACCATTCGCCAATTTATTGTTCTTCAAGTTTAAGTGAACAACGAGCCCCATTGTTAATCCTTTAAAGGAAATTATTTGTAACTCTCGACAAGTAGAACAAGGAATGGAACAGGTAGACGGTTGAAATCATTGTATATATTGCTTCTATATAGTCTAAGAAACATATATGCAAAGTATCCAAACAGTACCATTCGCCAATTATTTGTTCTTCAAGTTTAAGTGAACTATGAGCCCAATTGTTAATCCTTTAACGGAAATTATTTGTAAATTTCAACAAGTAGAACAATGAATGGAACAGGTAGACGGTTGAAATCATTGTATATATTGCTTCAGTATAGCCTAAGAAACATATATGCAAAGCATCCAAACAGTACAAGTCGCCAATTCATTGTTCTTCAAGTTTAAATGAACAACGAGCCCCATTGTTAATCCTTTAAAGGAAATTATTTGTAACTTTCGACAAGTAGAACAAGGAATGGAACAGGTAGACGGTTGAAATCATTGTATATATTGCTTCTATATAGTCTATGAAACATATATGCAAAGCATCCAAACAGTACAATTGGCTAATTTATTGTTCTTCAAGTTTAAGTGAACAACGGGCCCCATTGTTAATCCTTTAAAGGAATTTATTTGTAAATTTCGACAAGTAGAACAATGAATGGAATAGGTAGACGGTTGAAATCATTGTATATATTGCTTCTATATAGTCTAAGAAACATATATGCAAAGCATCCAAACAGTACCATTCGCCAATTTATTGTTCTTCAAGTTTAAGTGAACAACGAGCCCCATTGATTATCATGAAAGGGAAATTTTTTGTAACTTTCTACAAGTAGAACAATGAATAGAGCAGTTAGACTGTTGAAATCATTGTATATATTGCTTCTATATAGTTTAAGAAACATATATGCAAAGCATCCAAACAGTACAATTCGCCAATTCATTGTTCTTCAAGTTTAAGTGAACAACGAGCCCCATTGTTAATCCTTTAAAGGAAATTATTTGTAAATTTCGACAAGTAGAACAATGATTGGAACACGTAGACGGTTGAAATCTTTGTATATATTGCTTCTATATAGTCTAAGAAACATATATGCAAAGCATCCAAACAGTACAATTCGCCAATTTATTGTTCTTCAAGTTTAAGTGAACAACGAGCCCCATTGTTAATCCTTTAAAGGAAATTATTTGTAAATTTGGACAAGTAGAACAATGAATGGAACAGGTAGACGGTTGAAATTTTTATATATATTGCTACTATATAATCTAAGAAACATATATGCAAAGCATCCAAACAGTACCATTCGCCAATTTTTTGATCTTCAAGTTTAAGTGAACTACGAGCCCCATTGTTAATCCTTTAAAGGAAATTATTTGTAAATTTCAACAAGTAGAACAATGAATGGAACAGGTAGACTGTTGAAATCATTGTATATATTGCTTCTGTATAGTCTAAGAAACATTTATGCAAAGAATCCAAACAGTACAATTCGTCAATTATTTGATCTTCAAGTTTAAGTGAACTACGAGCCCCATTGTTAATACTTTAACGGAAATTATTTGTAACTTGCGACAAGTAGAACAATGAATGGAACAGGTAGCCGGTTGAAATCAATGTATATATTGCTTCCATATAGTCTAAAAAACATATATGCATAGCATCCAAACAGTAACATTCGCCAATTTTTTGTTCTTCAAGTTTAAGTGAACAATGAGAGCCATTGTTAATCCTTTATCGGAAATTATTTGTAACTTTCGACAAGTAGAACAATGAATGGAACAGGTAGACGGTTGAAATCATTGTATGTATTGCTTCTATATAGTCTAAGAAACATATATGCAAAGCATCCAAACAGTACAATTCGCGAATTTATTGTTCTTCAAGTTTAAGTGAACAACGAGCCCCATTGTTAATCCTTTAAAGGAAATTATTTGTAACCTTCGACAAGTAGAACAACGAATGGAACAGGTAGACGGTTGAAATCATTGTATATATTGCTTCTATATACTCTAAGAAACATATATGCAAAGCATCCAAACAGTACAATTCGCCAATTTTTTATTCCTCAAGATTAAGTAAACTACGATCCCCATTGTTAATCCTTTAACGGAAATTATTTGTATCTTTCGACAAGTAGAACAATGAATGGAACAGGTAGACGGTTGAAATCATTGTATATATTGCTTCTATATAGTCTAAGAATCATATTTGCAAAGCATCCAAACAGTACCATTCGCCAATTTATTGTTCTTCAAGTTTAAGTGAACAACGAGCCCCATTGTTAATCCTTTAAAGGAAATTATTTGTAACTTTCGACAAGTAGAACAAGGAATGGAACAGGTAGACGGTTGAAATCATTGTATATATTGCTTCTATATAGTCTAAGAAACATATATGCAAAGTATCCAAACAGTACCATTCGCCAATTTTTTGTTCTTCAAGTTTAAGTGAACTATGAGCCCCATTGTTAATCCTTTAAAGGAAATTATTTGTAAATTTCAACAAGTAGAACAATGAATGGAACAGGTAGACGGTTGAAATCATTGTATATATTGCTTCAGTATAGCCTAAGAAACATATATGCAAAGCATCCAAACAGTACAAGTCGCCAATTCATTGTTCTTCAAGTTTAAGTGAACAACGAGCCCCTTTGTTAATCATTTAAAGGAAATTATTTGTAACTTTCGACAAGTAGAACAAGGAATGGAACAAGTAGACGGTTGAAATCATTGTATATATTGCTTCTATATAGTCTATGAAACATATATGCAAAGCATCCAAACAGTACAATTGGCTAATTTATTGTTCTTCAAGTTTAAGTGAACAACGGGCCCCATTGTTAATCCTTTAAAGGAATTTATTTGTAAATTTCGACAAGTAGAACAATGAATGGAATAGGTAGACGGTTGAAATCATTGTATATATTGCTTCTATATAGTCTAAGAAACATATATGCAAAGCATCCAAACAGTAACATTCGCCAATTTTTTGTTCTTCAAGTTTAAGTGAACTGCGAGCCCAATTGTTAATCCTTTAACGGAAATTATTTGTAACTTTCGACAAGGAGAACAATGAATGGATAAGGTAGACGGTTGAAATCATTGTATATATTGCTTCAGTATAGCCTAAGAAACATATATGCAAAGCATCCAAACAGTACAAGTCGCCAATTCATTGTTCTTCAAGTTTAAGTGAACAACGAGCCCCATTGTTAATTCTTTAAAGGAATTATTTGTAACTTTCGACAAGTAGAACAACGAATGGAACAGGTAGACGGTTGAAATCATTGTATATATTGCTTCTATATAGTCTAAGAAACATATATGCAAAGCATCCAAACAGTACAATTCGCCAATTTTTTATTCCTCAAGATTCAGTAAACTACGATCCCCATTGTTAATCCTTTAAAGGAAATTATTTGTAACTTTCGACAAGTAGAACAAGGAATGGAACAGGTAGACGGTTGAAATCATTGTATATATTGCTTCTATATAGTCTAAGAAACATATATGCAAAGTATCCAAACAGTACCATTCGCCAATTTTTTGTTCTTCAAGTTTAAGTGAACTATGAGCCCAATTGTTAATCCTTTAACGGAAATTATTTGTATCTTTCGACAAGTAGAAAAATGAATGGAACAGGTGGACGGTTGAAATCATTGTATATATTGCTTCTATATAGTCTAAGAAACATATTTGCAAAGCATCCAAACAGTACCATTCGCCAATTTATTGTTCTTCAAGTTTAAGTGAACAACGAGCCCCATTGTTAATCCTTTAAAGGAAATTATTTGTAACTTTCGACAAGTAGAACAAGGAATGGAACAGGTAGACGGTTGAAATCATTGTATATATTGCTTCTATATAGTCTAAGAAACATATATGCAAAGTATCCAAACAGTACCATTCGCCAATTTTTTGTTCTTCAAGTTTAAGTGAACTATGAGCCCAATTGTTAATCCTTTAACGGAAATTATTTGTAACTTTCGACAAGGAGAACAATGAATGGATAAGGTAGACGGTTGAAATCATTGTATATATTGCTTCAGTATAGCCTAAGAAACATATATGCAAAGCATCCAAACAGTACAAGTCGCCAATTCATTGTTCTTCAAGTTTAAGTGAACAACGAGCCCCATTGTTAATTCTTTAAAGGAATTATTTGTAACTTTCGACAAGTAGAACAACGAATGGAACAGGTAGACGGTTGAAATCATTGTATATATTGCTTCTATATAGTCTAAGAAACATATATGCAAAGCATCCAAACAGTACAATTCGCCAATTTTTTATTCCTCAAGATTAAGTAAACTACGATCCCCATTGTTAATCCTTTAACGGAAATTATTTGTATCTTTCGACAAGTAGAACAATGAATGGAACAGGTAGACGGTTGAAATCATTGTATATATTGCTTCTATATAGTCTAAGAAACATATTTGCAAAGCATCCAAACAGTACCATTCGCCAATTTATTGTTCTTCAAGTTTAAGTGAACAACGAGCCCCATTGTTAATCCTTTAAAGGAAATTATTTGTAACTTTCGACAAGTAGAACAAGGAATGGAACAGGTAGACGGTTGAAATCATTGTATATATTGCTTCTATATAGTCTAAGAAACATATATGCAAAGCATCCAAACAGTACCATTCGCCAATTTATTGTTCTTCAAGTTTAAGTGAACAACGAGCCCCATTGATTATCATGAAAGGGAAATTATTTGTAACTTTCTACAAGTAGAACAATGAATAGAGCAGTTAGACTGTTGAAATCATTGTATATATTGCTTCTATATAGTTTAAGAAACATATATGCAAAGCATCCAAACAGTACAATTCGCCAATTCATTGTTCTTCAAGTTTAAGTGAACTATGAGCCCAATTGTTAATCCTTTAACGGAAATTATTTGTATCTTTCGACAAGTAGAAAAATGAATGGAACAGGTAGACGGTTGAAATCATTGTATATATTGCTTCTATATAGCCTAAGAAACATATATGCAAAGCATCCAAACAGTACAATTCGCCAATTTTTTATTCCTCAAGATTAAGTAAACTACGATCCCCATTGTTAATCCTTTAAAGGAAATTATTTGTAACTTTCGACAAGTAGAACAAGGAATGGAACAGGTAGACGGTTGAAATCATTGTATATATTGCTTCTATATAGTCTAAGAAACATATATGCAAAGTATCCAAACAGTACCATTCGCCAATTTTTTGTTCTTCAAGTTTAAGTGAACTATGAGCCCAATTGTTAATCCTTTAACGGAAATTATTTGTATCTTTCGACAAGTAGAAAAATGAATGGAACAGGTAGACGGTTGAAATCATTGTATATATTGCTTCTATATAGTCTAAGAAACATATTTGCAAAGCATCCAAACAGTACCATTCGCCAATTTATTGTTCTTCAAGTTTAAGTGAACAACGAGCCCCATTGTTAATCCTTTAAAGGAAATTATTTGTAACTTTCGACAAGTAGAACAAGGAATGGAACAGGTAGACGGTTGAAATCATTGTATATATTGCTTCTATATAGTCTAAGAAACATATATGCAAAGTATCCAAACAGTACCATTCGCCAATTTTTTGTTCTTCAAGTTTAAGTGAACTATGAGCCCAATTGTTAATCCTTTAACGGAAATTATTTGTAACTTTCGACAAGGAGAACAATGAATGGATAAGGTAGACGGTTGAAATCATTGTATATATTGCTTCAGTATAGCCTAAGAAACATATATGCAAAGCATCCAAACAGTACAAGTCGCCAATTCATTGTTCTTCAAGTTTAAGTGAACAACGAGCCCCATTGTTAATTCTTTAAAGGAATTATTTGTAACTTTCGACAAGTAGAACAACGAATGGAACAGGTAGACGGTTGAAATCATTGTATAAATTGCTTCTATATAGTCTAAGAAACATATATGCAAAGCATCCAAACAGTACAATTCGCCAATTTTTTATTCCTCAAGATTAAGTAAACTACGATCCCCATTGTTAATACTTTAACGGAAATTATTTGTATCTTTCGACAAGTAGAACAAGGAATGGAACAGGTAGACGGTTGAAATCATTGTATATATTGCTTCTATATAGTCTAAGAAACATATATGCAAAGCATCCAAACAGTACAATTCGCCAATTTTTTATTCCTCAAGATTAAGTAAACTACGATCCCCATTGTTAATCCTTTAACGGAAATTATTTGTATATTTCGACAAGTAGAACAATGAATGGAACAGGTAGACTGTTGAAAACATTGTATATATTGCTTCTATATAGTCTAAGAAACATTTATGCAAAGCATCCAAACAGTACAATTCGCCAATTTTTTGTTCTTCAAGTTTAAGTAAACTACGATCCCCATTGTTAATCCCTTAACGGAAATTATTTGTAACTTTCGACAAGTAGAACAGTGAATGGAACAGGTAGACGGTTGAAATCTTTGTATATGTTGCTTCTATATAGTCTATGAAACCTATATGCGAAGCATCTAAACAGTAACATTCGCCAATTTTTTGATCTTCAAGGTTAAGTGAACAGCGAGCCCCATTGATAATCATGAAATGGAAATTATTTGTAACTTTCTACAAGTAGAACAATGAATAGTACAGGTAGACAGGTGAAATCTTTGTATATATTGCTTCCATATAGTCTAAGAAACATATATGCAAAGCATCCAAACAGTACCATTCGCCAATTTTTTGTTCTTCAAGTTTAAGTGAACAATGAGCCCCATTGTTAATCCTTTATCGGAAATTATTTGTAACTTTCGACAAGTAGAACATTGAATGGAACAGGTAGACGGTTGAAATCTTTGTATCTATTGCTTCTATATAGTATAAGAAACATATATGCAAAGCATCCAAACAGTACCATTAGCCAATTTTTTGTTCTTCAAGTTTAAGTGAACAGCAAGCCCCATTGATAATCATGAAATGGAAATTATTTGTAACTTTCGCCAAGTAGAACAATGAATGGAACAGGTAGACGGTTGAAATCTTTGTATATATTGCTTCTATATAATCTAAGAAACATATATGCAAAGCATCCAAACAGTACCATTCGCCAATTTTTTGTTCTTCAAGTTTAAGTGAACTACGAGCCCCATTGTTAATCCTTTAAAGGAAATTATTTGTAAATTTCAACAAGTAGAACAATGAATGGATCATGTAGACGGTTGAAATCCTTGTATATATTGCTTCCATATAGTCTAAGAAACATGTACGCAAAGCATCCAAACAGTACCATTCGCCAATTTTTTGTCCTTCAAGTTTAAGTGAACAATGAGCCCCATTGTTAATCCTTTATCGGAAATTATTTGTAACTTTCGACAAGTAGAACAATGAATGGAACAGGTAGACGGGTGAAATCTTTCTATATATTTTGGCTCTAAATAGTCTAAGAAACATATATGCAAAGCATCCAAACAGTACAATTCGCCAATTTTTTGTTCTTCAAGTTTAAGTGAACAACGAGCGCCATTGTTAATCCTTTAAAGGAAGTTATTTGTAAATTTCGACAAGGAGAACAATGAATGGAACAGGTAGACGGTTGAAATCTTTGTATATATTGCTTCTATATAATCTAAGAAACATTAATGCAATGCATCCAAACAGTACAATTCGCCAATTATTTGATCTTCAAGTTTAAGTGAACTACGAGCCCCATTGTTAATACTTTAACGGAAATTATTTGTAACTTGCGACAAGTAGAACAATGAATGGAACAGGTAGCCGGTTGAAATCAATGTATATATTGCTTCTATATAGTCTAAGAAACATATATGCAAAGCATCCAAACAGTACAATTCGCGAATTTATTGTTCTTCAAGTTTAAGTGAACAACGAGCCCCATTGTTAATCCTTTAAAGGAAATTATTTGTAAATTTCGACAAGTAGAACAATGATTGGAACACGCAGACGGTTGAAATCTTTGTATATATTGCTTCTATATAGTCTAAGAAACATATATGCAAAGCATCCAAACAGTACAATTCGCCAATTTATTGTTCTTCACGTTTAAGTGAACAACGAGCCCCATTGTTAATCCTTTAAAGGAAATTATTTGTAAATTTCGACAAGTAGAACAATGAATGGAACAGGTAGACGGTTGAAATCTTTGTATATATTGCTACTATATAATCTAAGAAACATATATGCAAAGCATCCAAACAGTACCATTCGCCAATTTTTTGATCTTCAAGTTTAAGTGAACTACGAGCCCATTGTTAATCCTTTAAAGGAAATTATTTGTAAATTTCAACAAGTAGAACAACGAATGGAACAGGTAGACGGTTGAAATCATTGTATATATTGCTTCTATATAGTCTAAGAAACATATTTGCAAAGCATCCAAACAGTACCATTCGCCAATTTATTGTTCTTCAAGTTTAAGTGAACAACGAGCCCCATTGTTAATCCTTTAAAGGAAATTATTTGTAACTTTCGACAAGTAGAACAAGGAATGGAACAGGTAGACGGTTGAAATCATTGTATATATTGCTTCTATATAGTCTAAGAAACATATATGCAAAGTATCCAAACAGTACCATTCGCCAATTTTTTGTTCTTCAAGTTTAAGTGAACTATGAGCCCAATTGTTAATCCTTTAACGGAAATTATTTGTAACTTTCGACAAGGAGAACAATGAATGGATAAGGTAGACGGTTGAAATCATTGTATATATTGCTTCAGTATAGCCTAAGAAACATATATGCAAAGCATCCAAACAGTACAAGTCGCCAATTCATTGTTCTTCAAGTTTAAGTGAACAACGAGCCCCATTGTTAATTCTTTAAAGGAATTATTTGTAACTTTCGACAAGTAGAACAACGAATGGAACAGGTAGACGGTTGAAATCATTGTATATATTGCTTCTATATAGTCTAAGAAACATATATGCAAAGCATCCAAACAGTACAATTCGCCAATTTTTTATTCCTCAAGATTAAGTAAACTACGATCCCCATTGTTAATCCTTTAACGGAAATTATTTGTATCTTTCGACAAGTAGAACAATGAATGGAACAGGTAGACGGTTGAAATCATTGTATATATTGCTTCTATATAGTCTAAGAAACATATTTGCAAAGCATCCAAACAGTACCATTCGCCAATTTATTGTTCTTCAAGTTTAAGTGAACAACGAGCCCCATTGTTAATCCTTTAAAGGAAATTATTTGTAACTTTCGACAAGTAGAACAAGGAATGGAACAGGTAGACGGTTGAAATCATTGTATATATTGCTTCTATATAGTCTAAGAAACATATATGCAAAGTATCCAAACAGTACCATTCGCCAATTTTTTGTTCTTCAAGTTTAAGTGAACTATGAGCCCCATTGTTAATCCTTTAAAGGAAATTATTTGTAAATTTCAACAAGTAGAACAATGAATGGAACAGGTAGACGGTTGAAATCATTGTATATATTGCTTCAGTATAGCCTAAGAAACATATATGCAAAGCATCCAAACAGTACAAGTCGCCAATTCATTGTTCTTCAAGTTTAAGTGAACAACGAGCCCCATTGTTAATCCTTTAAAGGAAATTATTTGTAAAATTCGACAAGTAGAACAAGGAATGGAACAGGTAGACGGTTGAAATCATTGTATATATTGCTTCAGTATAGCCTAAGAAACATATATGCAAAGCATCCAAACAGTACAAGTCGCCAATTCATTGTTCTTCAAGTTTAAGTGAACAACGAGCCCCATTGTTAACCCTTTAAAGGAAATTATTTGTAAAATTCGACAAGTAGAACAAGGAATGGAACAGGTAGACGGTTGAAATCATTGTATATATTGCTTCTATATAGTCTAAGAAACATATATGCAAAGCATCCAAACAGTACAATTCGCCAATTTTTTATTCCTCAAGTTTAAGTGAACTATGAGCCCAATTGTTAATCCTTTAACGGAAATTATTTGTAAATTTCAACAAGTAGAACAATGAATGGAACAGGTAGACGGTTGAAATCATTGTATATATTGCTTCAGTATAGCCTAAGAAACATATATGCAAAGCATCCAAACAGTACAAGTCGCCAATTCATTGTTCTTCAAGTTTAAATGAACAACGAGCCCCATTGTTAATCCTTTAAAGGAAATTATTTGTAACTTTCGACAAGTAGAACAAGGAATGGAACAGGTAGACGGTTGAAATCATTGTATATATTGCTTCTATATAGTCTATGAAACATATATGCAAAGCATCCAAACAGTACAATTGGCTAATTTATTGTTCTTCAAGTTTAAGTGAACAACGGGCCCCATTGTTAATCCTTTAAAGGAATTTATTTGTAAATTTCGACAAGTAGAACAATGAATGGAGTAGGTAGACGGTTGAAATCATTGTATATATTGCTTCTATATAGTCTAAGAAACATATATGCAAAGCATCCAAACAGTACCATTCGCCAATTTATTGTTCTTCAAGTTTAAGTGAACAACGAGCCCCATTGATTATCATGAAAGGGAAATTTTTTGTAACTTTCTACAAGTAGAACAATGAATAGAGCAGTTAGACTGTTGAAATCATTGTATATATTGCTTCTATATAGTTTAAGAAACATATATGCATAGCATCCAAACAGTACAATTCGCCAATTCATTGTTCTTCAAGTTTAAGTGAACAACGAGCCCCATTGTTAATCCTTTAAAGGAAATTATTTGTAAATTTCGACAAGTAGAACAATGATTGGAACACGTAGACGGTTGAAATCTTTGTATATATTGCTTCTATATAGTCTAAGAAACATATATGCAAAGCATCCAAACAGTACAATTCGCCAATTTATTGTTCTTCAAGTTTAAGTGAACAACGAGCCCCATTGTTAATCCTTTAAAGGAAATTATTTGTAAATTTGGACAAGTAGAACAATGAATGGAACAGGTAGACGGTTGAAATTTTTATATATATTGCTACTATATAATCTAAGAAACATATATGCAAAGCATCCAAACAGTACCATTCGCCAATTTTTTGATCTTCAAGTTTAAGTGAACTACGAGCCCCATTGTTAATCCTTTAAAGGAAATTATTTGTAAATTTCAACAAGTAGAACAATGAATGGAACAGGTAGACTGTTGAAATCATTGTATATATTGCTTCTGTATAGTCTAAGAAACATTTATGCAAAGAATCCAAACAGTACAATTCGTCAATTATTTGATCTTCAAGTTTAAGTGAACTACGAGCCCCATTGTTAATACTTTAACGGAAATTATTTGTAACTTGCGACAAGTAGAACAATGAATGGAACAGGTAGCCGGTTGAAATCAATGTATATATTGCTTCCATATAGTCTAAAAAACATATATGCATAGCATCCAAACAGTAACATTCGCCAATTTTTTGTTCTTCAAGTTTAAGTGAACAATGAGAGCCATTGTTAATCCTTTATCGGAAATTATTTGTAAATTTCAACAAGTAGAACAATGAATGGAACAGGTAGACTGTTGAAATCATTGTATATATTGCTTCTGTATAGTCTAAGAAACATTTATGCAAAGAATCCAAACAGTACAATTCGTCAATTATTTGATCTTCAAGTTTAAGTGAACTACGAGCCCCATTGTTAATACTTTAACGGAAATTATTTGTAACCTTCGACAAGTAGAACAACGAATGGAACAGGTAGACGGTTGAAATCATTGTATATATTGCTTCTATATACTCTAAGAAACATATATGCAAAGCATCCAAACAGTACAATTCGCCAATTTTTTATTCCTCAAGATTAAGTAAACTACGATCCCCATTGTTAATCCTTTAACGGAAATTATTTGTATCTTTCGACAAGTAGAACAATGAATGGAACAGGTAGACGGTTGAAATCATTGTATATATTGCTTCTATATAGTCTAAGAATCATATTTGCAAAGCATCCAAACAGTACCATTCGCCAATTTATTGTTCTTCAAGTTTAAGTGAACAACGAGCCCCATTGTTAATCCTTTAAAGGAAATTATTTGTAACTTTCGACAAGTAGAACAAGGAATGGAACAGGTAGACGGTTGAAATCATTGTATATATTGCTTCTATATAGTCTAAGAAACATATATGCAAAGTATCCAAACAGTACCATTCGCCAATTTTTTGTTCTTCAAGTTTAAGTGAACTATGAGCCCCATTGTTAATCCTTTAAAGGAAATTATTTGTAAATTTCAACAAGTAGAACAATGAATGGAACAGGTAGACGGTTGAAATCATTGTATATATTGCTTCAGTATAGCCTAAGAAACATATATGCAAAGCATCCAAACAGTACAAGTCGCCAATTCATTGTTCTTCAAGTTTAAGTGAACAACGAGCCCCTTTGTTAATCATTTAAAGGAAATTATTTGTAACTTTCGACAAGTAGAACAAGGAATGGAACAGGTAGACGGTTGAAATCATTGTATATATTGCTTCTATATAGTCTATGAAACATATATGCAAAGCATCCAAACAGTACAATTGGCTAATTTATTGTTCTTCAAGTTTAAGTGAACAACGGGCCCCATTGTTAATCCTTTAAAGGAATTTATTTGTAAATTTCGACAAGTAGAACAATGAATGGAATAGGTAGACGGTTGAAATCATTGTATATATTGCTTCTATATAGTCTAAGAAACATATATGCAAAGCATCCAAACAGTAACATTCGCCAATTTTTTGTTCTTCAAGTTTAAGTGAACTGCGAGCCCAATTGTTAATCCTTTAACGGAAATTATTTGTAACTTTCGACAAGGAGAACAATGAATGGATAAGGTAGACGGTTGAAATCATTGTATATATTGCTTCAGTATAGCCTAAGAAACATATATGCAAAGCATCCAAACAGTACAAGTCGCCAATTCATTGTTCTTCAAGTTTAAGTGAACAACGAGCCCCATTGTTAATTCTTTAAAGGAATTATTTGTAACTTTCGACAAGTAGAACAACGAATGGAACAGGTAGACGGTTGAAATCATTGTATATATTGCTTCTATATAGTCTAAGAAACATATATGCAAAGCATCCAAACAGTACAATTCGCCAATTTTTTATTCCTCAAGATTCAGTAAACTACGATCCCCATTGTTAATCCTTTAAAGGAAATTATTTGTAACTTTCGACAAGTAGAACAAGGAATGGAACAGGTAGACGGTTGAAATCATTGTATATATTGCTTCTATATAGTCTAAGAAACATATATGCAAAGTATCCAAACAGTACCATTCGCCAATTTTTTGTTCTTCAAGTTTAAGTGAACTATGAGCCCAATTGTTAATCCTTTAACGGAAATTATTTGTATCTTTCGACAAGTAGAAAAATGAATGGAACAGGTGGACGGTTGAAATCATTGTATATATTGCTTCTATATAGTCTAAGAAACATATTTGCAAAGCATCCAAACAGTACCATTCGCCAATTTATTGTTCTTCAAGTTTAAGTGAACAACGAGCCCCATTGTTAATCCTTTAAAGGAAATTATTTGTAACTTTCGACAAGTAGAACAAGGAATGGAACAGGTAGACGGTTGAAATCATTGTATATATTGCTTCTATATAGTCTAAGAAACATATATGCAAAGTATCCAAACAGTACCATTCGCCAATTTTTTGTTCTTCAAGTTTAAGTGAACTATGAGCCCAATTGTTAATCCTTTAACGGAAATTATTTGTAACTTTCGACAAGGAGAACAATGAATGGATAAGGTAGACGGTTGAAATCATTGTATATATTGCTTCAGTATAGCCTAAGAAACATATATGCAAAGCATCCAAACAGTACAAGTCGCCAATTCATTGTTCTTCAAGTTTAAGTGAACAACGAGCCCCATTGTTAATTCTTTAAAGGAATTATTTGTAACTTTCGACAAGTAGAACAACGAATGGAACAGGTAGACGGTTGAAATCATTGTATATATTGCTTCTATATAGTCTAAGAAACATATATGCAAAGCATCCAAACAGTACAATTCGCCAATTTTTTATTCCTCAAGATTAAGTAAACTACGATCCCCATTGTTAATCCTTTAACGGAAATTATTTGTATCTTTCGACAAGTAGAACAATGAATGGAACAGGTAGACGGTTGAAATCATTGTATATATTGCTTCTATATAGTCTAAGAAACATATTTGCAAAGCATCCAAACAGTACCATTCGCCAATTTATTGTTCTTCAAGTTTAAGTGAACAACGAGCCCCATTGTTAATCCTTTAAAGGAAATTATTTGTAACTTTCGACAAGTAGAACAAGGAATGGAACAGGTAGACGGTTGAAATCATTGTATATATTGCTTCTATATAGTCTAAGAAACATATATGCAAAGCATCCAAACAGTACCATTCGCCAATTTATTGTTCTTCAAGTTTAAGTGAACAACGAGCCCCATTGATTATCATGAAAGGGAAATTATTTGTAACTTTCTACAAGTAGAACAATGAATAGAGCAGTTAGACTGTTGAAATCATTGTATATATTGCTTCTATATAGTTTAAGAAACATATATGCAAAGCATCCAAACAGTACAATTCGCCAATTCATTGTTCTTCAAGTTTAAGTGAACAACGAGCCCCATTGTTAATCCTTTAAAGGAAATTATTTGTAAATTTCGACAAGTAGAACAATGAATGGAACAGGTAGACGGATGAAATCTTTGTAGATATTGCATCTATATAGTCCAAGAAACATATATGCAAAGGATCCAAACAGTACAAGTCGCCAATTCATTGTTCTTCAAGTTTAAGTGAACAACGAGCCCCATTGTTAATCCTTTAAAGGAAATTATTTGTAACTTTCGACAAGTAGAACAAGGAAGGGAACAGGTAGACGGTTGAAATCATTGTATATATTGCTTCTATATAGTCTATGAAACATATATGTAAAGCATCCAAACAGTACAATTCGCCAATTTTTTGTTCCTCAAGATTAAGTAAACTACGATCCCCATTGCTAATCCTTTAACGGAAATTATTTGTAACTTTCGACAAGTAGAACAATGAATGGAACAGGTAGACGGTTGAAATCATTGTATATATTGCTTCTATATAGTCTTAGAAACATATATGCAAAGCATCCAAACAGTACCATTCGCCAATTTATTGTTCTTCAAGTTTAAGTGAACTACGAGCTCCATTGATAATCATGAAAGGGAAATTATTTGTAACTTTCTACAAGTAGAACAACGAATAGAACAGTTAGACTGTTGAAATCTTTGTATATATTGCTTCTATATAGTCTAAGAAACATATATGCAAAGCATCCAAACAGTAACATTCGCCAATTTTTTGTTCTTCAAGTTTAAGTGAACAACGAGCCCCATTGTTAATTCTTTAAAGGAATTATTTGTAACTTTCGACAAGTAGAACAACGAATGGAACAGGTAGACGGTTGAAATCATTGTATATATTGCTTCTATATAGTCTAAGAAACATATATGCAAAGTATCCAAACAGTACCATTCGCCAATTCATTGTTCTTCAAGTTTATGTGAACAACGAGCCCCATTGTTAATCCTTTAAAGGAAATTATTTGTAAAATTCGACAAGTAGAACAAGGAATGGAACAGGTAGACGGTTGAAATCATTGTATATATTGCTTCTATATAGTCTAAGAAACATATATGCAAAGCATCCAAACAGTACAATTCGCCAATTTTTTATTCCTCAAGATTAAGTAAACTACGATCCCCATTGTTAATCCTTTAACGGAAATTATTTGTATATTTCGACAAGTAGAACAATGAATGGAACAGGTAGACGGTTGAAATCATTGTATATATTGCTTCTATATAGTGTAAGAAACATATTTGCAAAGCATCCAAACAGTACCATTCGCCAATTTATTGTTCTTCAAGTTTAAGTGAACAACGAGCCCCATTGTTAATCCTTTAAAGGAAATTATTTGTAACTCTCGACAAGTAGAACAAGGAATGGAACAGGTAGACGGTTGAAATCATTGTATATATTGCTTCTATATAGTCTAAGAAACATATATGCAAAGTATCCAAACAGTACCATTCGCCAATTATTTGTTCTTCAAGTTTAAGTGAACTATGAGCCCAATTGTTAATCCTTTAACGGAAATTATTTGTAAATTTCAACAAGTAGAACAATGAATGGAACAGGTAGACGGTTGAAATCATTGTATATATTGCTTCAGTATAGCCTAAGAAACATATATGCAAAGCATCCAAACAGTACAAGTCGCCAATTCATTGTTCTTCAAGTTTAAGTGAACAACGAGCCCCATTGTTAATCCTTTAAAGGAAATTATTTGTAACTTTCGACAAGTAGAACAAGGAATGGAACAGGTAGACGGTTGAAATCATTGTATATATTGCTTCTATATAGTCTATGAAACATATATGCAAAGCATCCAAACAGTACAATTGGCTAATTTATTGTTCTTCAAGTTTAAGTGAACAACGGGCCCCATTGTTAATCCTTTAAAGGAATTTATTTGTAAATTTCGACAAGTAGAACAATGAATGGAATAGGTAGACGGTTGAAATCATTGTATATATTGCTTCTATATAGTCTAAGAAACATATATGCAAAGCATCCAAACAGTACCATTCGCCAATTTATTGTTCTTCAAGTTTAAGTGAACAACGAGCCCCATTGATAATCATGAAAGGGAAATTATTTGTAACTTTCTACAAGTAGAACAATGAATAGAGCAGTTAGACTGTTGAAATCATTGTATATATTGCTTCTATATAGTTTAAGAAACATATATGCAAAGCATCCAAACAGTACAATTCGCCAATTCATTGTTCTTCAAGTTTAAGTGAACAACGAGCCCCATTGTTAATCCTTTAAAGGAAATTATTTCTAAATTTCGACAAGTAGAACAATGAATGGATCATGTATACGGTTGAAATCATTGTATATATTGCTTCTATATAGTCTACGAAACATATATGCAAAGCATCCAAACAGTACCATTCGCCAATTTTTTGTTCTTCAAGTTTAAGTGAACTACGAGCCCCGTTGTTAATCCTTTATCGGAAATTATTTGTAACTTTCGACAAGTAGAACAGTGAATGGAACAGGTAGACGGTTGAAATCTTTGTATATATTGCTTCTATATAGTATAAGTAACATATATGCAAAGCATCCAAACGGTACAATTCGCCAATTTCTGTTCTTCAAGTTTAAGTGAACAATGAGCCCCAATGGTTAATCCGTTATCGGAAATTATTTGTAACTTTCGACAAGTAGAACAAGGAATGGAATAGGAGGACTGTTGAAATCTTTGTATACATTGCTTCTATATAGTCTAAGAAACATATATGCAAAGCATCCAAACAGTACCATTCGCCAATTTTTTGTTCTTCAAGATTAAGTGAACTACGAGCCCCATTGATAATCATGAAAGGGAAATTATTTGTAAATTTCGACAAGTAGAACACTGAATGGAACAGGTAGACTGTTGAAATCATTGTATATATTGCTTCTATATAGTCTAAGAAACATATATGCAAAGCATCCAAACAGTACAATTCGCCAATTTTTTGTTCTTCAAGTTTAAGTAAACTACGATCCCCATTGTTAATCCCTTAACGGAAATTATTTGTGAGTTTCGACAAGTAGAACAATGAATGGAACAGGTAGACGGTTGAAATCATTGTATATATTGCTTCTATATAGTCTAAGAAACATATATGCAAAGCATCCAAACAGTACAATTCGACAATTTTTTGTTCTTCAAGTTTAAGTGTAGAACGAGCCCCATTGTTAATCCTTTAAAGGAAATTATTTGTAAATTTCGACAAGTAGAACAATGAATGGAATAGGTAGACGGTTGAAATCATTGTATATATTGCTTCTATATAGTCTAAGAAACATATATGCAAAGCATCCAAATAGTACAATTCGACAATTTTTTGTTCTTCAAGTTTAAGTGAACAATGAGCCCCAATGGTTAATCCTTTATCGGAAATTACTTGTAATTTTCGACAAGTAGAACAATGAATGGAACAGGTAGACGGTTGAAATCATTGTATATATTGCTTCTATATAATCTAAGAAACATATATGCAAAGCGTGCAAACAGTACAATTCGCCAACTTATTGCTCTTCAAGTTTAAGTGAACTACGAGCCCCATTGTTAATCCTTTAAAGGAAATTATTTGTAAATTTCGGCAAGTAGAACAATGAATGGAACAGGTAGACGGTTGAAATCTTTGTATATATTGCTTCTATATAATCTAAGAAACATATATTCAAAGCATCCAAATAGTACCATTCGCCAATTTTTTGTTCTTCAAGTTTAAGTGAACTACGAGCCCCATTGTTAATACTTTAACGGAAATTATTTGTAACTTTCGACAAGTAGAACAATGAATGGAACAGGTAGACGGTTGAAATCAATGTATATATTGCTTCTATATTGTCTAAAAAACATATATGCAAAGCATCCAAACAGTAACATTCGCCAATTTTTTGTTCTTCAAGTTTAAGTGAACTACGAGCCCCATTGTTAATCCTTTAAAGGAAATTATTTGTAAATTTCGACAAGTAGAACAATGAATGGAACAGGTAGACTGTTGAAATAATTGTATATATTGCTTCTATATAGTCTAAGAAACATATATGCATAGCGTCCAAACAGTACAATTCGCCAATTTTTTGCTCTTCAAGTTTAAGTGAACTACGAGCCCCATTGTTAATCCTTTAAAGGAAACTATTTGTAAATTTCGGCAAGTAGAACAATGAATGGAATAGGTAGACGGTTGAAATCATTGTATATATTGCTTCTATATAGTCTAAGAAACATATATGCAAAGCATCTAAACAGTAACATTCGCCAATTTTTTGATCTTCAAGTTTAAGTGAACAGCGAGCACCATTGATAATCATGAAATGGAAATTATTTGTAACTTTCTACAAGTAGAACATGAATGGAACAGGTAGACGATTGAAATCAATGTATATATTGCTTCTATATAGTCTAAGAAACATATATGCTAAGCATCCAAACAGTACCATTCGCCAATTTTTTGTTCTTCAAGTTTAAGTGAACTACGAGCCCCATTGTTAATCCTTTAAAGGAAATTATTTGTAAATTTCGACAAGTAGAACAATGAATGGAACAGGTAGACTGTTGAAATCATTGTATATATTGCTTCTATATAGTCTAAGAAACATATATGCATAGCGTCTAAACAGTACAATTCGCCAATTTTTTGCTCTTCAAGTTTAAGTGAACTACGAGCCCCATTGTTAATCCTTTAAAGGAAATTATTTGTAAATTTCGGCAAGTAGAACAATGAATGGAATAGGTAGACGGTTGAAATCATTGTATATATTGCTTCTATATAGTCTAAGAAACATATCTGCAAATCATCCAAACAGTACAATTCGCCAATTATTTGATCTTCAAGTTTAAGTGAACTACGAGCCCCATTGTTAATACTTTAACGGAAATTATTTGTAACTTGCGACAAGTAGAACAATGAATGGTACAGGTAGACGGTTGAAATCATTGTATATATTGCTTCTATATAGTCTAAGAAACATATATGCAAAGCATCTAAACAGTAACATTCGCCAATTTTTTGATCTTCAAGTTTTAGTGAACAGCGAGCCCCATTGTTAATCCTTTAAAGGAAATTATTTGTAAATTTCGACAAGTAGAACAATGATTGGAACAGGTAGACTGTTGAAATCATTGTATATAGTGCTTCTATATAGTCTAAGAAACATATATGCAAAGCATCCAAACAGTACAATTCGCCAATTTTTTGTTCTTCAAGTTTAAGTAAACTACGATCCCCATTGTTAATCCCTTAACGGAAATTATTTGTGAGTTTCGACAAGTAGAACAATGAATGGAACAGGTAGACGGATGAAATCTTTGTATATATTGCTTCTATATAGTATAAGAAACATATATGCAAAGCATCCAAACAGTACAATTCGCAAATTTTTTGTTCTTCAAGTTTAAGTGAACAATGAGCCCCAATGGTTAATCCGTTATCGGAAATTATTTGTAACTTGCGACAAGTAGAACAATGAATGCAACAGGTAGCCGGTTGAAATCAATGTATATATTGCTTCTATATAGTCTAAGAAACATATATGCAAATCATCCAAACAGTACCATTCGCCAATTTTTTATTCTTCAAGTTTAAGTGAACTACGAGCCCCATTGTTAATCCTTTAAAGGAAATTATTTGTAAATTTCGACAAGTAGAACAATGAATGGAACAGGTAGACTGTTGAAATCTTTGTATATATTGCTTCTATATAGTCTAAGAAACATATATGCAAATCATCCAAACAGTACCATTCGCCAATTTTTTGTTCTTCAAGTTTAAGTGAACAATGAGCCCCATTGTTAATCCTTTAAAGGAAATTATTTGTAAATTTCGACAAGTAGAACAATGATTGGAACACGTAGACGGTTGAAATCTTTGTATATATTGCTTCTATATAGTCTAAGAAACATATATGCAAAGCATCCAAACAGTACCATTCGCCAATTTATTGTTCTTCAAGTTTAAGTGAACAGCGAGCCCCATTGTTAATCCTTTAAAGGAAATTATTTGTAAATTTCGACAAGTAGAACAATGAATGGAACAGGTAGACTGTTGAAATAATTGTATATATTGCTTCTATATAGTCTAAGAATCATATATGCATAGCGTCCAAACAGTACAATTCGCCAATTTTTTGCTCTTCAAGTTTAAGTGAACTACGAGCCCCATTGTTAATCCTTTAAAGGAAACTATTTGTAAATTTCGGCAAGTAGAACAATGAATGGAATAGGTAGACGGTTGAAATCATTGTATATATTGCTTCTATATAGTCTAAGAAACATATATGCAAAGCATCTAAACAGTAACATTCGCCAATTTTTTGATCTTCAAGTTTTAGTGAACAGCGAGCCCCATTGTTAATCCTTTAAAGGAAATTATTTGTAAATTTCGACAAGTAGAACAATGATTGGAACACGTAGACGGTTGAAATCTTTGTATATATTGCTTCCATACAGCCTATGAAACATGTACGCAAACATCCAAACAGTACCATTCGCCAATTTTTTGTTCTTCAAGTTTAAGTGAACTACGAGCCCCATTGTTAATCCCTTAACGGAAATTATTTGTAACTTGCGACAAGTAGAACAATGAATGGAACAGGTAGACGGTTGAAATCATTGTATATATTGCTTCTATATAATCTAAGAAACATATATTCAAAGCATCCAAACAGTACCATTCGCCAATTTTTTGTTCTTCAAGTTTAAGTGAACAATGAGCCCCATTGTTAATCCTTTATCGGAAATTATTTCTAACTTTCGACAAGTAGAACAGTGAATGGAACAGGTAGACGGTTTAAATCTTTGTATATATTGCTTCTATATAGTATAAGAAACATATATGCAAAGCATCCAAACAGTACAATTCGCCAATTTTTTGTTCTTCAAGTTTAAGTGAACAATGAGCCCCATTGTTAATCCTTTAAAGGAAATTATTTGTAAATTTCGACAAGTAGAACAATGATTGGAACACGTAGACGGTTGAAATCTTTGTATATATTGCTTCTATATAGTCTAAGAAACATATATGCAAAGCATCCAAACAGTACCATTCGCCAATTTATTGTTCTTCAAGTTTAAGTGAACTAAGAGCCCCATTGTTAATCCTTTATCGGAAATTATTTCTAACTTTCGACAAGTAGAACAGTGAATGGAACAGGTAGACGGTTTAAATCTTTGTACATATTGCTTCTATATAGTATAAGAAACATATATGCCACGCATCCAAACAGTACAATTCGCCAATTTTTTGTTCTTCAAGTTTAAGTGAACAATGAGCCCCAATGGTTAATCCGTTATCGGAAATTATTTGTAACTTTCGACAAGTAGAACAATGAATGGAACAGGAGGACTGTTGAAATCTTTGTATATATTGCTTCTATATAGTATAAGAAACATATATGCAAAGCATCCAAACAGTACAAGTCGCCAATTCATTGTTCTTCAAGTTTAAGTGAACAACGAGCCCCATTGTTAAACCTTTAAGGGAAATTATTTGTAACTTTCGACAAGTAGAACAAGGAATGGAACAGGTAGACGGTTGAAATCATTGTATATATTGCTTCTATATAGTCTAAGAAACATATATGCAAAGCATCCAAACAGTACAAGTCGCCAATTCATTGTTCTTCAAGTTTAAGTGAACAACGAGCCCCATTGTTAATCCTTTAAAGGAAATTATTTCTAACTTTCGACAAGTAGAACAAGGAATGGAACAGGTAGACGGTTGAAATCATTGTATATATTGCTTCTATATAGTCTAAGAAACATATATGCAAAGCATCCAAACGGTAACATTCGCCAATTTTTTGTTCTTCAAGTTTAAGTGAACTACGAGCCCAATTGTTAATCCTTTATCGGAAATTATTTGTAAATTTCGACAAGTAGAACAATGATTGGAACACGTAGACGGTTGAAATCTTTGTATATATTGCTTCCATATAGTCTAAGAAACATGTACGCAAAGTATCCAAACAGTACCATTTGCCAATTTTTTGTTCTTCAAGTTTAAGTGAACAATGAGCCCCAATGGTTAATCCTTTATCGGAAATTATTTGTAATTTTCGACAAGTAGAACAATGAATGGAACATGTAAACGGTTGAAATCTTTGTATATATTGCTTCTATATAATCTAAGAAACATATATGCAAAACATCCAAATAGTACAATTCGACAATTTTTTGTTCTTCAAGTTTAAGTGAACAATGAGCCCCATTGTTAATCCTTTATCGGAAATTATTTGTAACTTTCGACAAGTAGAACAGTGAATGGAACAGGTAGACGGTTGAAATGTTTGTATATATTGCTTCTATATAGTATAAGAAACATATATGCAAAGCATCCAAACAGTACAATTCGCCAATTTTTTGTTCTTCAAGTTTAAGTGAACAATGAGCCCCAATGGTTAATCCGTTATCGGAAATTATTTGTAACTTTCGACAAGTAGAACAATGAATGGAACAGGAGGACTGTTGAAATCTTTGTATATGTTGCTTCTATATAGTCTAAGAAACATATATGCGAAGCATCAAAACAGTATCATTCGCCAATTTTTTGTTCTTCAAGGTTAAGTGAACTACGAGCCCCATTGTTAATCCTTTAAAGGAAATTATTTGTAACTTGCGACAAGTAGAACAATGAATGCAACAGGTAGCCGGATGAAATCAATGTATATATTGCTTCTATATAGTCTAAGAAACATATATGCAAAGCATCCAAACAGTACCATTCGCCAATTTTTTGTTCTTCAAGTTTAAGTGAACAATGAGCCCCAATGGTTAATCCTTTATCGGAAATTATTTGTAATTTTCGACAAGTAGAACAAGGAATGGAACAGGTAGACGGTTGAAATCATTGTATATATTGCTTCTATATAGTCTAAGAAACATATATGCAAAGCATCCAAACGGTAACATTCGCCAATTTTTTGTTCTTCAAGTTTAAGTGAACTACGAGCCCAATTGTTAATCCTTTATCGGAAATTATTTGTAAATTTCGACAAGTAGAACAATGATTGGAACACGTAGACGGTTGAAATCTTTGTATATATTGCTTCCATATAGTCTAAGAAACATGTACGCAAAGTATCCAAACAGTACCATTTGCCAATTTTTTGTTCTTCAAGTTTAAGTGAACAATGAGCCCCAATGGTTAATCCTTTATCGGAAATTATTTGTAATTTTCGACAAGTAGAACAATGAATGGAACATGTAAACGGTTGAAATCTTTGTATATATTGCTTCTATATAATCTAAGAAACATATATGCAAAACATCCAAATAGTACAATTCGACAATTTTTTGTTCTTCAAGTTTAAGTGAACAATGAGCCCCATTGTTAATCCTTTATCGGAAATTATTTGTAACTTTCGACAAGTAGAACAGTGAATGGAACAGGTAGACGGTTGAAATGTTTGTATATATTGCTTCTATATAGTATAAGAAACATATATGCAAAGCATCCAAACAGTACAATTCGCCAATTTTTTGTTCTTCAAGTTTAAGTGAACAATGAGCCCCAATGGTTAATCCGTTATCGGAAATTATTTGTAACTTTCGACAAGTAGAACAATGAATGGAACAGGAGGACTGTTGAAATCTTTGTATATGTTGCTTCTATATAGTCTAAGAAACATATATGCGAAGCATCAAAACAGTATCATTCGCCAATTTTTTGTTCTTCAAGGTTAAGTGAACTACGAGCCCCATTGTTAATCCTTTAAAGGAAATTATTTGTAACTTGCGACAAGTAGAACAATGAATGCAACAGGTAGCCGGATGAAATCAATGTATATATTGCTTCTATATAGTCTAAGAAACATATATGCAAAGCATCCAAACAGTACCATTCGCCAATTTTTTGTTCTTCAAGTTTAAGTGAACAATGAGCCCCAATGGTTAATCCTTTATCGGAAATTATTTGTAACTTTCGACAAGTAGAACAATGAATGGAACAGGTAGACGGATGAAATCTTTGTATATATTGCTTCTATATAGTATAAGAAACATATATGCAAAGCATCCAAACAGTACAATTCGCCAATTTTTTGTTCATCAAGTTTAAGTGAACAATGAGCCCCAATGGTTAATCCGTTATCGGAAATTATTTGTAACTTTCGACAAGTAGAACAATGAATGGAACAGGAGAACTGTTGAAATCTTTGTATATATTGCTTCTATATAGTCTAAGAAACATATATGCAAAGCATCCAAACGGTAACATTCGCCAATTTTTTGTTCTTCAAGTTTAAGTGAACTACGAGCCCAATTGTTAATCCGTTATCGGAAATTATTTGTAACTTTCGACAAGTAGAACAATGAATGGAACAGGAGGACTGTTGAAATCTTTGTATATATTGCTTCTATATAGTCTAAGAAACATATATGCAAAGCATCCAAATAGTACAATTCGACAATTTTTTGTTCTTCAAGTTTAAGTGAACAATGAGCCCCATTGTTAATCCTTTATCGGAAATTATTTGTAACTTTCGACAAGTAGAACAGTGAATAGAACAGGTAGACGGTTGAAATGTTTGTATATATTGCTTCTATATAGTATAAGAAACATATATGCAAAGCATCCAAACAGTACAATTCGCCAATTTTTTGTTCTTCAAGTTTAAGTGAACAATGAGCCCCAATGGTTAATCCGTTATCGGAAATTATTTGTAACTTTCGACAAGTAGAACAGTGAATGGAACAGGAGGACTGTTGAAATCTTTGTATATGTTGCTTCTATATAGTCTAAGAAACATATATGCAAAGCATCAAAACAGTATCATTCGCCAATTTTTTGTTCTTCAAGTTTAAGTGAACTACGAGCCCCATTGTTAATCCTTTAAAGGAAATTATTTGTAAATTTCGACAAGTAGAACAATGAATGGAACAGGTAGACTGTTGAAATCATTGTATATATTGCTTCTATATAGTCTAAGAAACATATATGCATAGCGTCTAAACAGTACAATTCGCCAATTATTTGATCTTCAAGTTTAAGTGAACTACGAGCCCCATTGTTAATACTTTAACGGCAATTATTTGTAACTTGCGACAAGTAGAACAATGAATGGAACAGGTAGACGATTGAAATCAATGTATATATTGCTTCTATATAGTCTAAGAAACATATATGCAAAGCATCCAAAAAGTACCATTCGCCAATTTTTTGTTCGTCAAGTTTAAGTGAACAACGAGCCCCATTGTTAATCCTTTAAAGGAAATTATTTGTAAATTTCGACAAGTAGAACAATGATTGGAACACGTAGACGGTTGAAATCTTTGTATATATTGCTTCCATACAGCCTATGAAACATGTACGCAAAGCATCCAAACAGTACCATTCGCCAATTTTTTGTTCTTCAAGTTTAAGTGAACAATGAGCCCCAATGGTTAATCCGTTATCAGAAATTATTTGTAACTTTCGACAAGTAGAACAAGGAATGGAATAGGAGGACTGTTGAAATCTTTGTATACATTGCTTCTATATAGTCTAAGAAACATATATGCAAAGCATCCAAACAGTACCATTCGCCAATTTTTTGTTCTTCAAGATTAAGTGAACTACGAGCCCCATTGATAATCATGAAAGGGAAATTATTTGTAAATTTCGACAAGTAGAACACTGAATGGAACAGGTAGACTGTTGAAATCATTGTATATATTGCTTCTATATAGTCTAAGAAACATATATGCAAAGCATCCAAACAGTACAATTCGCCAATTTTTTGTTCTTCAATTTTAAGTAAACTACGATCCCCATTGTTAATCCCTTAACGGAAATTATTTGTGAGTTTCGACAAGTAGAACAATGAATGGAACAGGTAGACGGTTGAAATCATTGTATATATTGCTTCTATATAGTCTAAGAAACATATATGCAAAGCATCCAAACAGTACAATTCGACAATTTTTTGTTCTTCAAGTTTAAGTGTAGAACGAGCCCCATTGTTAATCCTTTAAAGGAAATTATTTGTAAATTTCGACAAGTAGAACAATGAATGGAATAGGTAGACGGTTGAAATCATTGTATATATTGCTTCTATATAGTCTAAGAAACATATATGCAAAGCATCCAAATAGTACAATTCGACAATTTTTTGTTCTTCAAGTTTAAGTGAACAATGAGCCCCAATGGTTAATCCTTTACCGGAAATTACTTGTAATTTTCGACAAGTAGAACAATGAATGGAACAGGTAGACGGTTGAAATCATTGTATATATTGCTTCTATATAATCTAAGAAACATATATGCAAAGCGTCCAAACAGTACAATTCGCCAACTTATTGCTCTTCAAGTTTAAGTGAACTACGAGCCCCATTGTTAATCCTTTAAAGGAAATTATTTGTAAATTTCGGCAAGTAGAACAATGAATGGAACAGGTAGACGGTTGAAATCTTTGTATATATTGCTTCTATATAATCTAAGAAACATATATTCAAAGCATCCAAATAGTACCATTCGCCAATTTTTTGTTCTTCAAGTTTAAGTGAACTACGAGCCCCATTGTTAATACTTTAACGGAAATTATTTGTAACTTTCGACAAGTAGAACAATGAATGGAACAGGTAGACGGTTGAAATCAATGTATATATTGCTTCTATATAGTCTAAAAAACATATATGCAAAGCATCCAAACAGTAACATTCGCCAATTTTTTGTTCTTCAAGTTTAAGTGAACTACGAGCCCCATTGTTAATCCTTTAAAGGAAATTATTTGTAAATTTCGACAAGTAGAACAATGAATGGAACAGGTAGACTGTTGAAATAATTGTATATATTGCTTCTATATAGTCTAAGAAACATATATGCATAGCGTCCAAACAGTACAATTCGCCAATTTTTTGTTCTTCAAGTTTAAGTGAACTACGAGCCCCATTGTTAATCCTTTAAAGGAAACTATTTGTAAATTTCGGCAAGTAGAACAATGAATGGAATAGGTAGACGGTTGAAATCATTGTATATATTGCTTCTATATAGTCTAAGAAACATATATGCAAAGCATCTAAACAGTAACATTCGCCAATTTTTTGATCTTCAAGGTTAAGTGAACAGCGAGCCCCATTGATAATCATGAAATGGAAATTATTTGTAACTTTCTACAAGTAGAACATGAATGGAACAGGTAGACGATTGAAATCAATGTATATATTGCTTCTATATAGTCTAAGAAACGTATATGCTAAGCATCCAAACAGTACCATTCGCCAATTTTTTGTTCTTCAAGTTTAAGTGAACTACGAGCCCAATTGTTAATCCTTTAAAGGAAATTATTTGTAAATTTCGACAAGTAGAACAATGAATGGAACAGGTAGACTGTTGAAATCATTGTATATATTGCTTCTATATAGTCTAAGAAACATATATGCATAGCGTCTAAACCGTACAATTCGCCAATTTTTTGCTCTTCAAGTTTAAGTGAACTACGAGCCCCATTGTTAATGCTTTAAAGGAAATTATTTGTAAATTTCGGCAAGTAGAACAATGAATGGAATAGGTAGACGGTTGAAATCATTGTATATATTGCTTCTATATAGTCTAAGAAACATATCTGCAAATCATCCAAACAGTACAATTCGCCAATTATTTGATCTTCAAGTTTAAGTGAACTACGAGCCCCATTGTTAATACTTTAACGGAAATTATTTGTAACTTGCGACAAGTAGAACAATGAATGGTACAGGTAGACGGTTGAAATCAATGTATATATTGCTTCTATATAGTCTAAGAAACATATATGCAAAGCATCCAAACAGTACCATTCGCCAATTTTTTGTTCGTCAAGTTTAAGTGAACAATGAGCCCCATTGTTAATCCTTTATCGGAAATTATTTGTAACTTTCGACAAGTAGAACAATGAATGGAACTGGTAGACGGTTGAAATCTTTTTATATATTGCTTCTATATAGTCTAAGAAACATATATGCAAAGCATCCAAACAGTACCAGTCGCCAATTTTTTGTTCTTCAAGTTTAAGTGAACTACGAGCCCCATTGTTAATCCTTTAAAGGAAATTATTTGTAAATTTCGACAAGTAGAACAATGAATGGAAGAGGTAGACGGTTGAAATCATTGTATATCTTGCTTCTATATAGTCTAAGAAACATATCTGCAAATCATCCAAACAGTACAATTCGCCAATTATTTGATCTTCAAGTTTAAGTAAACTACGAGCCCCATTGTTAATACTTTAACGGAAATTATTTGTAAATTTCGGCAAGTAGAACAATGAATGGAATAGGTAGACGGTTGAAATCATTGTATATATTGCTTCTATATAGTCTAAGAAACATATATGCGAAGCATCAAAACAGTATCATTCGCCAATTTTTTGTTCTTCAAGTTTAAGTGAACTACGAGCCCCATTGTTAATCCTTTAAAGGAAATTATTTGTAACTTGCGACAAGTAGAACAATGAATGCAACAGGTAGCCGGTTGAAATCAATGTATATATTGCTTCTATATAGTCTAAGAAACATATATGCAAAGCATCCAAACAGTACCATTCGCCGATTTTTTGTTCTTCAAGTTTAAGTGAACAATGAGCCCCAATGGTTAATCCTTTATCGGAAATTATTTGTAATTTTCGACAAGTAGAACAATGAATGGAACAGGTAGACGGATGAAATCTTTGTATATATTGCTTCTATATAGTATAAGAAACATATATGCAAAGCATCCAAACAGTACAATTCGCCAATTTTTTGTTCTTCAAGTTTAAGTGAACAATGAGCCCCAATGGTTAATCCGTTATCGGAAATTATTTGTAACTTTCGACAAGTAGAACAATGAATGGAACAGGAGAACTGTTGAAATCTTTGTATATATTGCTTCTATATAGTCTAAGAAACATATATGCAAAGCATCCAAACGGTAACATTCGCCAATTTTTTGTTCTTCAAGTTTAAGTGAACTACGAGCCCAATTGTTAATCCGTTATCGGAAATTATTTGTAACTTTCGACAAGTAGAACAATGAATGGAACAGGAGGACTGTTGAAATCTTTGTATATATTGCTTCTATGTAGTCTAAGAAACATATATGCAAAGCATCCAAATAGTACAATTCGACAATTTTTTGTTCTTCAAGTTTAAGTGAACAATGAGCCCCATTGTTAATCCTTTATCGGAAATTATTTGTAACTTTCGACAAGTAGAACAGTGAATAGAACAGGTAGACGGTTGAAATGTTTGTATATATTGCTTCTATATAGTATAAGAAACATATATGCAAAGCATCCAAACAGTACAATTCGCCAATTTTTTGTTCTTCAAGTTTAAGTGAACAATGAGCCCCAATGGCTAATCCGTTATCGGAAATTATTTGTAACTTTCGACAAGTAGAACAGTGAATGGAACAGGAGGACTGTTGAAATCTTTGTATATGTTGCTTCTATATAGTCTAAGAAACATATATGCAAAGCATCAAAACAGTATCATTCGCCAATTTTTTGTTCTTCAAGTTTAAGTGAACTACGAGCCCCATTGTTAATCCTTTAAAGGAAATTATTTGTAAATTTCGACAAGTAGAACAATGAATGGAACAGGTAGACTGTTGAAATCATTGTATATATTGCTTCTATATAGTCTAAGAAACATATATGCATAGCGTCTAAACAGTACAATTCGCCAATTATTTGATCTTCAAGTTTAAGTGAACTACGAGCCCCATTGTTAATACTTTAACGGCAATTATTTGTAACTTGCGACAAGTAGAACAATGAATGGAACAGGTAGACGATTGAAATCAATGTATATATTGCTTCTATATAGTCTAAGAAACATATATGCAAAGCATCCAAAAAGTACCATTCGCCAATTTTTTGTTCGTCAAGTTTAAGTGAACAACGAGCCCCATTGTTAATCCTTTAAAGGAAATTATTTGTAAATTTCGACAAGTAGAACAATGATTGGAACACGTAGACGGTTGAAATCTTTGTATATATTGCTTCCATACAGCCTATGAAACATGTACGCAAAGCATCCAAACAGTACCATTCGCCAATTTTTTGTTCTTCAAGTTTAAGTGAACAATGAGCCCCAATGGTTAATCCGTTATCGGAAATTATTTGTAACTTTCGACAAGTAGAACAAGGAATGGAATAGGAGGACTGTTGAAATCTTTGTATACATTGCTTCTATATAGTCTAAGAAACATATATGCAAAGCATCCAAACAGTACCATTCGCCAATTTTTTGTTCTTCAAGATTAAGTGAACTACGAGCCCCATTGATAATCATGAAAGGGAAATTATTTGTAAATTTCGACAAGTAGAACACTGAATGGAACAGGTAGACTGTTGAAATCATTGTATATATTGCTTCTATATAGTCTAAGAAACATATATGCAAAGCATCCAAACAGTACAATTCGCCAATTTTTTGTTCTTCAATTTTAAGTAAACTACGATCCCCATTGTTAATCCCTTAACGGAAATTATTTGTGAGTTTCGACAAGTAGAACAATGAATGGAACAGGTAGACGGTTGAAATCATTGTATATATTGCTTCTATATAGTCTAAGAAACATATATGCAAAGCATCCAAATAGTACAATTCGACAATTTTTTGTTCTTCAAGTTTAAGTGAACAATGAGCCCCAATGGTTAATCCTTTATCGGAAATTACTTGTAATTTTCGACAAGTAGAACAATGAATGGAACAGGTAGACGGTTGAAATCATTGTATATATTGCTTCTATATAATCTAAGAAACATATATGCAAAGCGTCCAAACAGTACAATTCGCCAACTTATTGCTCTTCAAGTTTAAGTGAACTACGAGCCCCATTGTTAATCCTTTAAAGGAAATTATTTGTAAATTTCGGCAAGTAGAACAATGAATGGAACAGGTAGACGGTTGAAATCATTGTATATATTGCTTCTATATAGTCTAAGAAACATATATGCAAAGCATCCAAACAGTACAATTCGACAATTTTTTGTTCTTCAAGTTTAAGTGTAGAACGTGCCCCATTGTTAATCCTTTAAAGGAAATTATTTGTAAATTTCGACAAGTAGAACAATGAATGGAATAGGTAGACGGTTGAAATCATTGTATATATTGCTTCTATATAGTCTAAGAAACATATATGCAAAGCATCCAAATAGTACAATTCGACAATTTTTTGTTCTTCAAGTTTAAGTGAACAATGAGCCCCAATGGTTAATCCTTTACCGGAAATTACTTGTAATTTTCGACAAGTAGAACAATGAATGGAACAGGTAGACGGTTGAAATCATTGTATATATTGCTTCTATATAATCTAAGAAACATATATGCAAAGCGTCCAAACAGTACAATTCGCCAACTTATTGCTCTTCAAGTTTAAGTGAACTACGAGCCCCATTGTTAATCCTTTAAAGGAAATTATTTGTAAATTTCGGCAAGTAGAACAATGAATGGATCAGGTAGACGGTTGAAATCTTTGTATATATTGCTTCTATATAATCTAAGAAACATATATTCAAAGCATCCAAATAGTACCATTCGCCAATTTTTTGTTCTTCAAGTTTAAGTGAACTACGAGCCCCATTGTTAATACTTTAACGGAAATTATTTGTAACTTTCGACAAGTAGAACAATGAATGGAACAGGTAGACGGTTGAAATCAATGTATATATTGCTTCTATATAGTCTAAAAAACATATATGCAAAGCATCCAAACAGTAACATTCGCCAATTTTTTGTTCTTCAAGTTTAAGTGAACTACGAGCCCCATTGTTAATCCTTTAAAGGAAATTATTTGTAAATTTCGACAAGTAGAACAATGAATGGAACAGGTAGACTGTTGAAATAATTGTATATATTGCTTCTATATAGTCTAAGAAACATATATGCATAGCGTCCAAACAGTACAATTCGCCAATTTTTTGCTCTTCAAGTTTAAGTGAACTACGAGCCCCATTGTTAATCCTTTAAAGGAAACTATTTGTAAATTTCGGCAAGTAGAACAATGAATGGAATAGGTAGACGGTTGAAATCATTGTATATATTGCTTCTATATAGTCTAAGAAACATATATGCAAAGCATCTAAACAGTAACATTCGCCAATTTTTTGATCTTCAAGGTTAAGTGAACAGCGAGCCCCATTGATAATCATGAAATGGAAATTATTTGTAACTTTCTACAAGTAGAACATGAATGGAACAGGTAGACGATTGAAATCAATGTATATATTGCTTCTATATAGTCTAAGAAACGTATATGCTAAGCATCCAAACAGTACCATTCGCCAATTTTTTGTTCTTCAAGTTTAAGTGAACTACGAGCCCCATTGTTAATCCTTTAAAGGAAATTATTTGTAAATTTCGACAAGTAGAACAATGAATGGAACAGGTAGACTGTTGAAATCATTGTATATATTGCTTCTATATAGTCTAAGAAACATATATGCATAGCGTCTAAACCGTACAATTCGCCAATTTTTTGCTCTTCAAGTTTAAGTGAACTACGAGCCCCATTGTTAATGCTTTAAAGGAAATTATTTGTAAATTTCGGCAAGTAGAACAATGAATGGAATAGGTAGACGGTTGAAATCATTGTATATATTGCTTCTATATAGTCTAAGAAACATATCTGCAAATCATCCAAACAGTACAATTCGCCAATTATTTGATCTTCAAGTTTAAGTGAACTACGAGCCCCATTGTTAATACTTTAACGGAAATTATTTGTAACTTGCGACAAGTAGAACAATGAATGGTACAGGTAGACGGTTGAAATCAATGTATATATTGCTTCTATATAGTCTAAGAAACATATATGCAAAGCATCCAAACAGTACCATTCGCCAATTTTTTGTTCGTCAAGTTTAAGTGAACAATGAGCCCCATTGTTAATCCTTTATCGGAAATTATTTGTAACTTTCGACAAGTAGAACAATGAATGGAACTGGTAGACGGTTGAAATCTTTTTATATATTGCTTCTATATAGTCTAAGAAACATATATGCAAAGCATCCAAACAGTACCAGTCGCCAATTTTTTGTTCTTCAAGTTTAAGTGAACTACGAGCCCCATTGTTAATCCTTTAAAGGAAATTATTTGTAAATTTCGACAAGTAGAACAATGAATGGAATAGGTAGACGGTTGAAATCATTGTATATATTGCTTCTATATAGTCTAAGAAACATATCTGCAAATCATCCAAACAGTACAATTCGCCAATTATTTGATCTTCAAGTTTAAGTAAACTACGAGCCCCATTGTTAATACTTTAACGGAAATTATTTGTAAATTTCGGCAAGTAGAACAATGAATGGAATAGGTAGACGGTTGAAATCATTGTATATATTGCTTCTATATAGTCTAAGAAACATATATGCAAAGCATCTAAACAGTAACATTCGCCAATTTTTTGATCTTCAAGTTTAAGTGAACAATGAGCCCCAATGGTTAATCCTTTATCGGAAATTATTTGTAATTTTCGACAAGTAGAACAATGAATGGAACAGGTAGACGGATGAAATCTTTGTATATATTGCTTCTATATAGTATAAGAAACATATATGCAAAGCATCCAAACAGTACAATTCGCCAATTTTTTGTTCTTCAAGTTTAAGTGAACAATGAGCCCCAATGGTTAATCCGTTATCGGAAATTATTTGTAACTTTCGACAAGTAGAACAATGAATGGAACAGGAGAACTGTTGAAATCTTTGTATATATTGCTTCTATATAGTCTAAGAAACATATATGCAAAGCATCCAAACGGTAACATTCGCCAATTTTTTGTTCTTCATGTTTAAGTGAACTACGAGCCCAATTGTTAATCCGTTATCGGAAATTATTTGTAACTTTCGACAAGTAGAACAATGAATGGAACAGGAGGACTGTTGAAATCTTTGTATATATTGCTTCTATGTAGTCTAAGAAACATATATGCAAAGCATCCAAATAGTACAATTCGACAATTTTTTGTTCTTCAAGTTTAAGTGAACAATGAGCCCCATTGTTAATCCTTTATCGGAAATTATTTGTAACTTTCGACAAGTAGAACAGTGAATAGAACAGGTAGACGGTTGAAATGTTTGTATATATTGCTTCTATATAGTATAAGAAACATATATGCAAAGCATCCAAACAGTACAATTCGCCAATTTTTTGTTCTTCAAGTTTAAGTGAACAATGAGCCCCAATGGTTAATCCGTTATCGGAAATTATTTGTAACTTTCGACAAGTAGAACAGTGAATGGAACAGGAGGACTGTTGAAATCTTTGTATATGTTGCTTCTATATAGTCTAAGAAACATATATGCAAAGCATCAAAACAGTATCATTCGCCAATTTTTTGTTCTTCAAGTTTAAGTGAACTACGAGCCCCATTGTTAATCCTTTAAAGGAAATTATTTGTAAATTTCGACAAGTAGAACAATGAATGGAACAGGTAGACTGTTGAAATCATTGTATATATTGCTTCTATATAGTCTAAGAAACATATATGCATAGCGTCTAAACAGTACAATTCGCCAATTATTTGATCTTCAAGTTTAAGTGAACTACGAGCCCCATTGTTAATACTTTAACGGCAATTATTTGTAACTTGCGACAAGTAGAACAATGAATGGAACAGGTAGACGATTGAAATCAATGTATATATTGCTTCTATATAGTCTAAGAAACATATATGCAAAGCATCCAAAAAGTACCATTCGCCAATTTTTTGTTCGTCAAGTTTAAGTGAACAACGAGCCCCATTGTTAATCCTTTAAAGGAAATTATTTGTAAATTTCGACAAGTAGAACAATGATTGGAACACGTAGACGGTTGAAATCTTTGTATATATTGCTTCCATACAGCCTATGAAACATGTACGCAAAGCATCCAAACAGTACCATTCGCCAATTTTTTGTTCTTCAAGTTTAAGTGAACAATGAGCCCCAATGGTTAATCCGTTATCGGAAATTATTTGTAACTTTCGACAAGTAGAACAAGGAATGGAATAGGAGGACTGTTGAAATCTTTGTATACATTGCTTCTATATAGTCTAAGAAACATATATGCAAAGCATCCAAACAGTACCATTCGCCAATTTTTTGTTCTTCAAGATTAAGTGAACTACGAGCCCCATTGATAATCATGAAAGGGAAATTATTTGTAAATTTCGACAAGTAGAACACTGAATGGAACAGGTAGACTGTTGAAATCATTGTATATATTGCTTCTATATAGTCTAAGAAACATATATGCAAAGCATCCAAACAGTACAATTCGCCAATTTTTTGTTCTTCAATTTTAAGTAAACTACGATCCCCATTGTTAATCCCTTAACGGAAATTATTTGTGAGTTTCGACAAGTAGAACAATGAATGGAACAGGTAGACGGTTGAAATCATTGTATATATTGCTTCTATATAGTCTAAGAAACATATATGCAAAGCATCCAAATAGTACAATTCGACAATTTTTTGTTCTTCAAGTTTAAGTGAACAATGAGCCCCAATGGTTAATCCTTTATCGGAAATTACTTGTAATTTTCGACAAGTAGAACAATGAATGGAACAGGTAGACGGTTGAAATCATTGTATATATTGCTTCTATATAATCTAAGAAACATATATGCAAAGCGTCCAAACAGTACAATTCGCCAACTTATTGCTCTTCAAGTTTAAGTGAACTACGAGCCCCATTGTTAATCCTTTAAAGGAAATTATTTGTAAATTTCGGCAAGTAGAACAATGAATGGAACAGGTAGACGGTTGAAATCTTTGTATATATTGCTTCTATATAATCTAAGAAACATATATTCAAAGCATCCAAATAGTACCATTCGCCAATTTTTTGTTCTTCAAGTTTAAGTGAACTACGAGCCCCATTGTTAATACTTTAACGGAAATTATTTGTAACTTTCGACAAGTAGAACAATGAATGGAACAGGTAGACGGTTGAAATCAATGTATATATTGCTTCTATATAGTCTAAAAAACATATATGCAAAGCATCCAAACAGTAACATTCGCCAATTTTTTGTTCTTCAAGTTTAAGTGAACTACGAGCCCCATTGTTAATCCTTTAAAGGAAATTATTTGTAAATTTCGACAAGTAGAACAATGAATGGAACAGGTAGACTGTTGAAATAATTGTATATATTGCTTCTATATAGTCTAAGAAACATATATGCATAGCGTCCAAACAGTACAATTCGCCAATTTTTTGCTCTTCAAGTTTAAGTGAACTACGAGCCCCATTGTTAATCCTTTAAAGGAAACTATTTGTAAATTTCGGCAAGTAGAACAATGTATGGAATAGGTAGACGGTTGAAATCATTGTATATATTGCTTCTATATAGTCTAAGAAACATATATGCAAAGCATCTAAACAGTAACATTCGCCTATTTTTTGATCTTCAAGTTTAAGTGAACAGCGAGCCCCATTGATAATCATGAAATGGAAATTATTTGTAACATTCTACAAGTAGAACATGAATGGAACAGGTAGACGATTGAAATCAATGTATATATTGCTTCTATATAGTCTAAGAAACGTATATGCTAAGCATCCAAACAGTACAATTCGCCAATTTTTTGTTCTTCAAGTTTAAGTGAACTACGAGCCCCATTGTTAATCCTTTAAAGGAAATTATTTGTAAATTTCGACAAGTAGAACAATGAATGGAACAGGTAGACTGTTGAAATCATTGTATATATTGCTTCTATATAGTCTAAGAAACATATATGCATAGCGTCTAAACCGTACAATTCGCCAATTTTTTGCTCTTCAAGTTTAAGTGAACTACGAGCCCCATTGTTAATCCTTTAAAGGAAATTATTTGTAAATTTCGGCAAGTAGAACAATGAATGGAATAGGTAGACGGTTGAAATCATTGTATATATTGCTTCTATATAGTCTAAGAAACATATCTGCAAATCATCCAAACAGTACAATTCGCCAATTATTTGATCTTCAAGTTTAAGTGAACTACGAGCCCCATTGTTAATACTTTAACGGAAATTATTTGTAACTTGCGACAAGTAGAACAATGAATGGTACAGGTAGACGGTTGAAATCAATGTATATATTGCTTCTATATAGTCTAAGAAACATATATGCAAAGCATCCAAACAGTACAATTCGCCAATTTTTTGTTCGTCAAGTTTAAGTGAACAATGAGCCCCATTGTTAATCCTTTATCGGAAATTATTTGTAACTTTCGACAAGTAGAACAATGAATGGAACTGGTAGACGGTTGAAATCTTTTTATATATTGCTTCTATATAGTCTAAGAAACATATATGCAAAGCATCCAAACAGTACCAGTCGCCAATTTTTTGTTCTTCAAGTTTAAGTGAACTACGAGCCCCATTGTTAATCCTTTAAAGGAAATTATTTGTAAATTTCGACAAGTAGAACAATGAATGGAATAGGTAGACGGTTGAAATCATTGTATATATTGCTTCTATATAGTCTAAGAAACATATCTGCAAATCATCCAAACAGTACAATTCGCCAATTATTTGATCTTCAAGTTTAAGTAAACTACGAGCCCCATTGTTAATACTTTAACGGAAATTATTTGTAAATTTCGGCAAGTAGAACAGTGAATGGAATAGGTAGACGGTTGAAATCATTGTATATATTGCTTCTATATAGTCTAAGAAACATATATGCAAAGCATCTAAACAGTAACATTCGCCAATTTTTTGATCTTCAAGTTTAAGTGAACAGCGAGCCCCATTGATAATCATGAAATGGAAATTATTTGTAACTTTCTACAAGTAGAACATGAATGGAACAGGTAGACGATTGAAATCAATGTATATATTGCTTCTATATAGTCTAAGAAACGTATATGCTAAGCATCCAAACAGTACCATTCGCCAATTTTTTGTTCTTCAAGTTTAAGTGAACTACGAGCCCCATTGTTAATCCTTTAAAGGAAATTATTTGTAAATTTCGACAAGTAGAACAATGAATGGAACAGGTAGACTGTTGAAATCATTGTATATATTGCTTCTATATAGTCTAAGAAACATATATGCATAGCGTCTAAACCGTACAATTCGCCAATTTTTTGCTCTTCAAGTTTAAGTGAACTACGAGCCCCATTGTTAATCCTTTAAAGGAAATTATTTGTAAATTTCGGCAAGTAGAACAATGAATGGAATAGGTAGACGGTTGAAATCATTGAATATATTGCTTCTATATAGTCTAAGAAACATATCTGCAAATCATCCAAACAGTACAATTCGCCAATTATTTGATCTTCAAGTTTAAGTGAACTACGAGCCCCATTGTTAATACTTTAACGGAAATTATTTGTAACTTGCGACAAGTAGAACAATGAATGGTACAGGTAGACGGTTGAAATCAATGTATATATTGCTTCTATATAGTCTAAGAAACATATATGCAAAGCATCCAAACAGTACCATTCGCCAATTTTTTGTTCGTCAAGTTTAAGTGAACAATGAGCCCCATTGTTAATCCTTTATCGGAAATTATTTGTAACTTTCGACAAGTAGAACAATGAATGGAACTGGTAGACGGTTGAAATCTTTTTATATATTGCTTCTATATAGTCTAAGAAACATATATGCAAAGCATCCAAACAGTACCAGTCGCCAATTTTTTGTTCTTCAAGTTTAAGTGAACTACGAGCCCCATTGTTAATCCTTTAAAGGAAATTATTTGTAAATTTCGACAAGTAGAACAATGAATGGAATAGGTAGACGGTTGAAATCATTGTATATATTGCTTCTATATAGTCTAAGAAACATATCTGCAAATCATCCAAACAGTACAATTCGCCAATTATTTGATCTTCAAGTTTAAGTAAACTACGAGCCCCATTGTTAATACTTTAACGGAAATCATTTGTAACTTGCGACAAGTAGAACAATGAATGGAACAGGTAGACTGTTGAAATCATTGTATATATTGCTTCTATATAGTCTAAGAAACATATATGCAAAGCATCCAAACAGTACAATTCGCCAATTTTTTGTTCTTCAAGTTTAAGTGAACTACGAGCCCCATTGTTAATCCTTTAAAGGAAATTATTTCTAAATTTCGACAGGTAGAACAATGAATGGAACAGGTAGACTGTTGAAATCATTGTATATATTGCTTCTATATAGTCTAAGAAACATATATGCAAAGCATCCAAATAGTACAATTCGACAATTTTTTGTTCTTCAAGTTTAAGTGAACAATGAGCCCCATTGTTAATCCTTTATCGGAAATTATTTGTAACTTTCGACAAGTAGAACAGTGAATGGAACAGGTAGACGGTTGAAATGTTTGTATATATTGCTTCTATATAGTATAAGAAACATATATGCAAAGCATCCAAACAGTACAATTCGCCAATTTTTTGTTCTTCAAGTTTAAGTGAACAATGAGCCCCAATGGTTAATCCGTTATCGGAAATTATTTGTAACTTTCGACAAGTAGAACAATGAATGGAACAGGAGGACTGTTGAAATCTTTGTATATGTTGCTTCTATATAGTCTAAGAAACATATATGCAAAGCATCAAAACAGTATCATTCGCCAATTTTTTGTTCTTCAAGTTTAAGTGAACTACGAGCCCCATTGTTAATCCTTTAAAGGAAATTATTTGTAAATTTCGACAAGTAGAACAATGAATGGAATAGGTAGACGGTTGAAATCATTGTATATATTGCTTCTATATAGTCTAAGAAACATATCTGCAAATCATCCAAACAGTACAATTCGCCAATTATTTGATCTTCAAGTTTAAGTAAACAACGAGCCCCATTGTTAATACTTTAACGGCAATTATTTGTAACTTGCGACAAGTAGAACAATGAATGGAACAGGTAGACGTTTGAAATCAATGTATATATTGCTTCTATATAGTCTAAGAAACATATATGCAAAGCATCCAAACAGTACCATTCGCCAATTTTTTGTTCGTCAAGTTTACGTGAACAACGAGCCCCATTGTTAATCCTTTAAAGGAAATTATTTGTAAATTTCGACAAGTAGAACAATAATTGGAACACGTAGACGGTTGAAATCTTTGTATATATTGCTTCCATACAGCCTATGAAACATGTACGCAAAGCATCCAAACAGTACCATTCGCCAATTTTTTGTTCTTCAAGTTTAAGTGAACTACGAGCCCCATTGTTAATCCTTTAAAGGAAATTATTTGTAAATTTCGACAAGTAGAACAATGATTGGAACACGTAGACGGTTGAAATCTTTGTATATATTGCTTCTATATAGTATAAGAAACATATATGCAAAGCATCCAAACAGTACAATTCGCCAATTTTTTGTTCTTCAAGTTTAAGTGAACAATGAGCCCCAATGGTTAATCCGTTATCGGAAATTATTTGTAACTTTCGACAAGTAGAACAATGAATGGAACAGGAGGACTGTTGAAATCTTTGTATATATTGCTTCTATATAGTCTAAGAAACATATATGCAAAGCATCCAAACGGTAACATTCGCCAATTTTTTGTTCTTCAAGTTTAAGTGAACTACGAGCCCAATTGTTAATCCGTTATCGGAAATTATTTGTAACTTTCGACAAGTAGAACAATGAATGGAACAGGAGGACTGTTGAAATCTTTGTATATATTGCTTCTATATAGTCTAAGAAACATATATGCAAAGCATCCAAATAGTACAATTCGACAATTTTTTGTTCTTCAAGTTTAAGTGAACAATGAGCCCCATTGTTAATCCTTTATCGGAAATTATTTGTAACTTTCGACAAGTAGAACAGTGAATGGAACAGGTAGACGGTTGAAATGTTTGTATATATTGCTTCTATATAGTATAAGAAACATATATGCAAAGCATCCAAACAGTACAATTCGCCAATTTTTTGTTCTTCAAGTTTAAGTGAACAATGAGCCCCAATGGTTAATCCGTTATCGGAAATTATTTGTAACTTTCGACAGGTAGAACAATGAATGGAACAGGAGGACTGTTGAAATCTTTGTATATGTTGCTTCTATATAGTCTAAGAAACATATATGCAAAGCATCAAAACAGTATCATTCGCCAATTTTTTGTTCTTCAAGTTTAAGTGAACTACGAGCCCCATTGTTAATCCTTTAAAGGAAATTATTTGTAAATTTCGACAAGTAGAACAATGAATGGAACAGGTAGACTGTTGAAATCATTGTATATATTGCTTCTATATAGTCTAAGAAACATATATGCATAGCGTCTAAACAGTACAATTCGCCAATTATTTGATCTTCAAGTTTAAGTGAACTACGAGCCCCATTGTTAATACTTTAACGGCAATTATTTGTAACTTGCGACAAGTAGAACAATGAATGGAACAGGTAGACGGTTGAAATCAATGTATATATTGCTTCTATATAGTCTAAGAAACATATATGCAAAGCATCCAAAAAGTACCATTCGCCAATTTTTTGTTCGTCAAGTTTAAGTGAACAACGAGCCCCATTGTTAATCCTTTAAAGGAAATTATTTGTAAATTTCGACAAGTAGAACAATGATTGGAACACGTAGACGGTTGAAATCTTTGTATATCTTGCTTCCATACAGCCTATGAAACATGTACGCAAAGCATCCAAACAGTACCATTCGCCAATTTTTTGTTCTTCAAGTTTAAGTGAACAATGAGCCCCAATGGTTAATCCGTTATCGGAAATTATTTGTAACTTTCGACAAGTAGAACAAGGAATGGAATAGGAGGACTGTTGAAATCTTTGTATACATTGCTTCTATATAGTCTAAGAAACATATATGCAAAGCATCCAAACAGTACCATTCGCCAATTTTTTGTTCTTCAAGATTAAGTGAACTACGAGCCCCATTGATAATCATGAAAGGGAAATTATTTGTAAATTTCGACAAGTAGAACACTGAATGGAACAGGTAGACTGTTGAAATCATTGTATATATTGCTTCTATATAGTCTAAGAAACATATATGCAAAGCATCCAAACAGTACAATTCGCCAATTTTTTGTTCTTCAATTTTAAGTAAACTACGATCCCCATTGTTAATCCCTTAACGGAAATTATTTGTGAGTTTCGACAAGTAGAACAATGAATGGAACAGGTAGACGGTTGAAATCATTGTATATATTGCTTCTATATAGTCTAAGAAACATATATGCAAAGCATCCAAATAGTACAATTCGACAATTTTTTGTTCTTCAAGTTTAAGTGAACAATGAGCCCCAATGGTTAATCCTTTATCGGAAATTACTTGTAATTTTCGACAAGTAGAACAATGAATGGAACAGGTAGACGGTTGAAATCATTGTATATATTGCTTCTATATAATCTAAGAAACATATATGCAAAGCGTCCAAACAGTACAATTCGCCAACTTATTGCTCTTCAAGTTTAAGTGAACTACGAGCCCCATTGTTAATCCTTTAAAGGAAATTATTTGTAAATTTCGGCAAGTAGAACAATGAATGGAACAGGTAGACGGTTGAAATCTTTGTATATATTGCTTCTATATAATCTAAGAAACATATATTCAAAGCATCCAAATAGTACCATTCGCCAATTTTTTGTTCTTCAAGTTTAAGTGAACTACGAGCCCCATTGTTAATACTTTAAAGGAAATTATTTGTAACTTTCGACAAGTAGAACAATGAATGGAACAGGTAGACGGTTGAAATCAATGTATATATTGCTTCTATATAGTCTAAAAAACATATATGCAAAGCATCCAAACAGTAACATTCGCCAATTTTTTGTTCTTCAAGTTTAAGTGAACTACGAGCCCCATTGTTAATCCTTTAAAGGAAATTATTTGTAAATTTCGACAAGTAGAACAATGAATGGAACAGGTAGACTGTTGAAATAATTGTATATATTGCTTCTATATAGTCTAAGAAACATATATGCATAGCGTCCAAACAGTACAATTCGCCAATTTTTTGCTCTTCAAGTTTAAGTGAACTACGAGCCCCATTGTTAATCCTTTAAAGGAAACTATTTGTAAATTTCGGCAAGTAGAACAATGTATGGAATAGGTAGACGGTTGAAATCATTGTATATATTGCTTCTATATAGTCTAAGAAACATATATGCAAAGCATCTAAACAGTAACATTCGCCTATTTTTTGATCTTCAAGTTTAAGTGAACAGCGAGCCCCATTGATAATCATGAAATGGAAATTATTTGTAACTTTCTACAAGTAGAACATGAATGGAACAGGTAGACGATTGAAATCAATGTATATATTGCTTCTATATAGTCTAAGAAACGTATATGCTAAGCATCCAAACAGTACCATTCGCCAATTTTTTGTTCTTCAAGTTTAAGTGAACTACGAGCCCCATTGTTAATCCTTTAAAGGAAATTATTTGTAAATTTCGACAAGTAGAACAATGAATGGAACAGGTAGACTGTTGAAATCATTGTATATATTGCTTCTATATAGTCTAAGAAACATATATGCATAGCGTCTAAACCGTACAATTCGCCAATTTTTTGCTCTTCAAGTTTAAGTGAACTACGAGCCCCATTGTTAATCCTTTAAAGGAAATTATTTGTAAATTTCGGCAAGTAGAACAATGAATGGAATAGGTAGACGGTTGAAATCATTGTATATATTGCTTCTATATAGTCTAAGAAACATATCTGCAAATCATCCAAACAGTACAATTCGCCAATTATTTGATCTTCAAGTTTAAGTGAACTACGAGCCCCATTGTTAATACTTTAACGGAAATTATTTGTAACTTGCGACAAGTAGAACAATGAATGGTACAGGTAGACGGTTGAAATCAATGTATATATTGCTTCTATATAGTCTAAGAAACATATATGCAAAGCATCCAAACAGTACCATTCGCCAATTTTTTGTTCGTCAAGTTTAAGTGAACAATGAGCCCCATTGTTAATCCTTTATCGGAAATTATTTGTAACTTTCGACAAGTAGAACAATGAATGGAACTGGTAGACGGTTGAAATCTTTTTATATATTGCTTCTATATAGTCTAAGAAACATATATGCAAAGCATCCAAACAGTACCAGTCGCCAATTTTTTGTTCTTCAAGTTTAAGTGAACTACGAGCCCCATTGTTAATCCTTTAAAGGAAATTATTTGTAAATTTCGACAAGTAGAACAATGAATGGAATAGGTAGACGGTTGAAATCATTGTATATATTGCTTCTATATAGTCTAAGAAACATATCTGCAAATCATCCAAACAGTACAATTCGCCAATTATTTGATCTTCAAGTTTAAGTAAACTACGAGCCCCATTGTTAATACTTTAACGGAAATTATTTGTAAATTTCGGCAAGTAGAACAGTGAATGGAATAGGTAGACGGTTGAAATCATTGTATATATTGCTTCTATATAGTCTAAGAAACATATATGCAAAGCATCTAAACAGTAACATTCGCCAATTTTTTGATCTTCAAGTTTAAGTGAACAGCGAGCCCCATTGATAATCATGAAATGGAAATTATTTGTAACTTTCTACAAGTAGAACATGAATGGAACAGGTAGACGATTGAAATCAATGTATATATTGCTTCTATATAGTCTAAGAAACTTATATGCTAAGCATCCAAACAGTACCATTCGCCAATTTTTTGTTCTTCAAGTTTAAGTGAACTACGAGCCCCATTGTTAATCCTTTAAAGGAAATTATTTGTAAATTTCGACAAGTAGAACAATGAATGGAACAGGTAGACTGTTGAAATCATTGTATATATTGCTTCTATATAGTCTAAGAAACATATATGCATAGCGTCTAAACCGTACAATTCGCCAATTTTTTGCTCTTCAAGTTTAAGTGAACTACGAGCCCCATTGTTAATCCTTTAAAGGAAATTATTTGTAAATTTCGGCAAGTAGAACAATGAATGGAATAGGTAGACGGTTGAAATCATTGAATATATTGCTTCTATATAGTCTAAGAAACATATCTGCAAATCATCCAAACAGTACAATTCGCCAATTATTTGATCTTCAAGTTTAAGTGAACTACGAGCCCCATTGTTAATACTTTAACGGAAATTATTTGTAACTTGCGACAAGTAGAACAATGAATGGTACAGGTAGACGGTTGAAATCAATGTATATATTGCTTCTATATAGTCTAAGAAACATATATGCAAAGCATCCAAACAGTACCATTCGCCAATTTTTTGTTCGTCAAGTTTAAGTGAACAATGAGCCCCATTGTTAATCCTTTATCGGAAATTATTTGTAACTTTCGACAAGTAGAACAATGAATGGAACTGGTAGACGGTTGAAATCTTTTTATATATTGCTTCTATATAGTCTAAGAAACATATATGCAAAGCATCCAAACAGTACCAGTCGCCAATTTTTTGTTCTTCAAGTTTAAGTGAACTACGAGCCCCATTGTTAATCCTTTAAAGGAAATTATTTGTAAATTTCGACAAGTAGAACAATGAATGGAATAGGTAGACGGTTGAAATCATTGTATATATTGCTTCTATATAGTCTAAGAAACATATCTGCAAATCATCCAAACAGTACAATTCGCCAATTATTTGATCTTCAAGTTTAAGTAAACTACGAGCCCCATTGTTAATACTTTAACGGAAATCATTTGTAACTTGCGACAAGTAGAACAATGAATGGAACAGGTAGACTGTTGAAATCATTGTATATATTGCTTCTATATAGTCTAAGAAACATATATGCAAAGCATCCAAACAGTACAATTCGCCAATTTTTTGTTCTTCAAGTTTAAGTGAACTACGAGCCCCATTGTTAATCCTTTAAAGGAAATTATTTCTAAATTTCGACAGGTAGAACAATGAATGGAACAGGTAGACTGTTGAAATCATTGTATATATTGCTTCTATATAGTCTAAGAAACATATATGCAAAGCATCCAAATAGTACAATTCGACAATTTTTTGTTCTTCAAGTTTAAGTGAACAATGAGCCCCATTGTTAATCCTTTATCGGAAATTATTTGTAACTTTCGACAAGTAGAACAGTGAATGGAACAGGTAGACGGTTGAAATGTTTGTATATATTGCTTCTATATAGTATAAGAAACATATATGCAAAGCATCCAAACAGTACAATTCGCCAATTTTTTGTTCTTCAAGTTTAAGTGAACAATGAGCCCCAATGGTTAATCCGTTATCGGAAATTATTTGTAACTTTCGACAAGTAGAACAATGAATGGAACAGGAGGACTGTTGAAATCTTTGTATATGTTGCTTCTATATAGTCTAAGAAACATATATGCAAAGCATCAAAACAGTATCATTCGCCAATTTTTTGTTCTTCAAGTTTAAGTGAACTACGAGCCCCATTGTTAATCCTTTAAAGGAAATTATTTGTAAATTTCGACAAGTAGAACAATGAATGGAATAGGTAGACGGTTGAAATCATTGTATATATTGCTTCTATATAGTCTAAGAAACATATCTGCAAATCATCCAAACAGTACAATTCGCCAATTATTTGATCTTCAAGTTTAAGTAAACAACGAGCCCCATTGTTAATACTTTAACGGCAATTATTTGTAACTTGCGACAAGTAGAACAATGAATGGAACAGGTAGACGTTTGAAATCAATGTATATATTGCTTCTATATAGTCTAAGAAACATATATGCAAAGCATCCAAACAGTACCATTCGCCAATTTTTTGTTCGTCAAGTTTACGTGAACAACGAGCCCCATTGTTAATCCTTTAAAGGAAATTATTTGTAAATTTCGACAAGTAGAACAATAATTGGAACACGTAGACGGTTGAAATCTTTGTATATATTGCTTCCATACAGCCTATGAAACATGTACGCAAAGCATCCAAACAGTACCATTCGCCAATTTTTTGTTCTTCAAGTTTAAGTGAACTACGAGCCCCATTGTTAATCCCTTAACGGAAATTATTTGTAACTTGCGACAAGTAGAACAATGAATGGAACAGGTAGTCGGTTGAAATCATTGTATATATTGCTTCTATATAATCTAAGAAACATATATTCAAAGCATCCAAACAGTACCATTCGCCAATTTTTTGTTCTTCAAGTTTAAGTGAACAATGAGCCCCATTGTTAATCCTTTATCGGAAATTATTTCTAACTTTCGACAAGTAGAACAGTGAATGGAACAGGTAGACGGTTTAAATCTTTGTATATATTGCTTCTATATAGTATAAGAAACATATATGCAAAGCATCCAAACAGTACAATTCGCCAATTTTTTGTTCTTCAAGTTTAAGTGAACAATGAGCCCCAATGGTTAATCCGTTATCGGAAATTATTTGTAACTTTCGACAAGTAGAACAATGAATGGAACAGGAGGACTGTTGAAATCTTTGTATATATTGCTTCTATATAGTCTAAGAAACATATATGCAAAGCATCCAAACAGTACCATTCGCCAATTTATTGTTCTTCAAGTTTAAGTGAACTAAGAGCCCCATTGTTAATCCTTTAAAGGAAATTATTTGTAAATTTCGACAAGTAGAACAATGATTGGAACACGTAGACGGTTGAAATCTTTGTATATATTGCTTCTATATAGTATAAGAAACATATATGCAAAGCATCCAAACAGTACAATTCGCCAATTTTTTGTTCTTCAAGTTTAAGTGAACAATGAGCCCCAATGGTTAATCCGTTATCGGAAATTATTTGTAACTTTCGACAAGTAGAACAATGAATGGAACAGGAGGACTGTTGAAATCTTTGTATATATTGCTTCTATATAGTCTAAGAAACATATATGCAAAGCATCCAAACGGTAACATTCGCCAATTTTTTGTTCTTCAAGTTTAAGTGAACTACGAGCCCAATTGTTAATCCGTTATCGGAAATTATTTGTAACTTTCGACAAGTAGAACAAGGAATGGAACAGGTAGACGGTTGAAATCATTGTATATATTGCTTCTATATAGTCTAAGAAACATATATGCAAAGCATCCAAACGGTAACATTCGCCAATTTTTTGTTCTTCAAGTTTAAGTGAACTACGAGCCCAATTGTTAATCCTTTATCGGAAATTATTTGTAAATTTCGACAAGTAGAACAATGATTGGAACACGTAGACGGTTGAAATCTTTGTATATATTGATTCCATATAGTCTAAGAAACATGTACGCAAAGTATCCAAACAGTACCATTTGCCAATTTTTTGTTCTTCAAGTTTAAGTGAACAATGAGCCCCAATGGTTAATCCTTTATCGGAAATTATTTGTAACTTTCGACAAGTAGAACAAGGAATGGAACAGGTAGACGGATGAAATCTTTGTATATATTGCTTCTATATAGTATAAGAAACATATATGCAAAGCATCCAAACAGTACAAGTCGCCAATTCATTGTTCTTCAAGTTTAAGTGAACAACGAGCCCCATTGTTAAACCTTTAAGGGAAATTATTTGTAACTTTCGACAAGTAGAATAATGATTGGAACACGTAGCCGGTTGAAATCTTTGTATATATTGCTTCCGTATAGTCTAAGAAACATGTACGCAAAGCATCCAAACAGTACCATTCGCCAATTTTTTGTTCTTCAAGTTTAAATGAACAATGAGCCCCAATGGTTAATCCTTTATCGGAAATTACTTGTAACTTTCGACAAGTAGAACAATGAATGGAACAGGTAGACGGTTGAAATCTTTGTATACATTGCTTCTATATAATCCAAGAAACATATATTCAAACATTCAAACAGTACCATTCGCCAATTTTTTGTTCTTCAAGTTTAAGTGAACTACGAGCCCCATTGTTAATCCTTTAAAGGAAATTATTTGTAAATTTCGACAAGTAGAACAATGAATGGAATAGGTAGACGGTTGAAATCATTGTATATATTGCTTCTATATAGTATAAGAAACATATATGCAAAGCATCCAAACAGTACAAGTCGCCAATTCATTGTTCTTCAAGTTTAAGTGAACAACGAGCCCCATTGTTAAACCTTTAAGGGAAATTATTTGTAACTTGCGACAAGTAGAACAATGAATGGAACAGGTAGACTGTTGAAATCATTGTATATATTACTTCTACATAGTCTAAGAAACATATATGCATAGCGTCTAAACAGTACAATTCGCCAATTTTTTGCTCTTCAAGTTTAAGTGAACTACGAGCCCCATTGTTAATCCTTTAAAGGAAATTATTTGTAAATTTCGGCAAGTAGAACAATGAATGGAATAGGTAGACGGTTGAAATCATTGTATATATTGCTTCCATACAGCCTATGAAACATGTACGCAAAGCATCCAAACAGTACCATTCGCCAATTTTTTGTTCTTCAAGTTTAAGTGAACTACGAGCCCCATTGTTAATCCCTTAACGGAAATTATTTGTAACTTGCGACAAGTAGAACAATGAATGGAACAGGTAGACGGTTGAAATCATTGTATATATTGCTTCTATATAGTCTAAGAAACATATATGCAAAGCATCCAAACGGTACAAGTCGCCAATTCATTGTTCTTCAAGTTTAAGTGAACAACGAGCCCCATTGTTAATCCTTTAAAGGAAATTATTTGTAACTTTCGGCAAGTAGAACAAGGAATGGAACAGGTAGACGGTTGAAATCATTGTATATATTGCTTCTATATAGTCTAAGAAACATATATGCAAAGCATCCAAACGGTAACATTCGCCAATTTTTTGTTCTTCAAGTTTAAGTGAACTACGAGCCCAATTGTTAATCCTTTATCGGAAATTATTTGTAAATTTCGACAAGTAGAACAATGATTGGAACACGTAGACGGTTGAAATCTTTGTATATATTGATTCCATATAGTCTAAGAAACATGTACGCAAAGTATCCAAACAGTACCATTTGCCAATTTTTTGTTCTTCAAGTTTAAGTGAACAATGAGCCCCAATGGTTAATCCTTTATCGGAAATTATTTGTAACTTTCGACAAGTAGAACAAGGAATGGAACAGGTAGACGGATGAAATCTTTGTATATATTGCTTCTATATAGTATAAGAAACATATATGCAAAGCATCCAAACAGTACAAGTCGCCAATTCATTGTTCTTCAAGTTTAAGTGAACAACGAGCCCCATTGTTAAACCTTTAAGGGAAATTATTTGTAACTTTCGACAAGTAGAATAATGATTGGAACACGTAGCCGGTTGAAATCTTTGTATATATTGCTTCCGTATAGTCTAAGAAACATGTACGCAAAGCATCCAAACAGTACCATTCGCCAATTTTTTGTTCTTCAAGTTTAAATGAACAATGAGCCCCAATGGTTAATCCTTTATCGGAAATTACTTGTAACTTTCGACAAGTAGAACAATGAATGGAACAGGTAGACGGTTGAAATCTTTGTATACATTGCTTCTATATAATCCAAGAAACATATATTCAAAGCATTCAAACAGTACCATTCGCCAATTTTTTGTTCTTCAAGTTTAAGTGAACTACGAGCCCCATTGTTAATCCTTTAAAGGAAATTATTTGTAAATTTCGACAAGTAGAACAATGAATGGAATAGGTAGACGGTTGAAATCATTGTATATATTGCTTCTATATAGTATAAGAAACATATATGCAAAGCATCCAAACAGTACCAGTCGCCAATTTTTTGTTCTTCAAGTTTAAGTGAACTACGAGCCCCATTGTTAATCCTTTAAAGGAAATTATTTGTAAATTTCGACAAGTAGAACAATGAATGGAATAGGTAGACGGTTGAAATCATTGTATATATTGCTTCTATATAGTCTAAGAAACATATCTGCAAATCATCCAAACAGTACAAGTCGCCAATTCATTGTTCTTCAAGTTTAAGTGAACAACGAGCCCCATTGTTAAACCTTTAAGGGAAATTATTTGTAACTTGCGACAAGTAGAACAATGAATGGAACAGGTAGACTGTTGAAATCATTGTATATATTGCTTCTATATAGTCTAAGAAACATATATGCATAGCGTCTAAACAGTACAATTCGCCAATTTTTTGCTCTTCAAGTTTAAGTGAACTACGAGCCCCATTGTTAATCCTTTAAAGGAAATTATTTGTAAATTTCGGCAAGTAGAACAATGAATGGAATAGGTAGACGGTTGAAATCATTGTATATATTGCTTCCATACAGCCTATGAAACATGTACGCAAAGCATCCAAACAGTACCATTCGCCAATTTTTTGTTCTTCAAGTTTAAGTGAACTACGAGCCCCATTGTTAATCCCTTAACGGAAATTATTTGTAGCTTGCGACAAGTAGAACAATGAATGGAACAGGTAGACGGTTGAAATCATTGTATATATTGCTTCTATATAGTCTAAGAAACATATATGCAAAGCATCCAAACGGTACAAGTCGCCAATTCATTGTTCTTCAAGTTTAAGTGAACAACGAGCCCCATTGTTAATCCTTTAAAGGAAATTATTTGTAACTTTCGGCAAGTAGAACAAGGAATGGAACAGGTAGACGGTTGAAATCATTGTATATATTGCTTCTATATAGTCTAAGAAACATATATGCAAAGCATCCAAACGGTAACATTCGCCAATTTTTTGTTCTTCAAGTTTAAGTGAACTACGAGCCCAATTGTTAATCCTTTATCGGAAATTATTTGTAAATTTCGACAAGTAGAACAATGATTGGAACACGTAGACGGTTGAAATCTTTGTATATATTGATTCCATATAGTCTAAGAAACATGTACGCAAAGTATCCAAACAGTACCATTTGCCAATTTTTTGTTCTTCAAGTTTAAGTGAACAATGAGCCCCAATGGTTAATCCTTTATCGGAAATTATTTGTAACTTTCGACAAGTAGAACAAGGAATGGAACAGGTAGACGGATGAAATCTTTGTATATATTGCTTCTATATAGTATAAGAAACATATATGCAAAGCATCCAAACAGTACAAGTCGCCAATTCATTGTTCTTCAAGTTTAAGTGAACAACGAGCCCCATTGTTAAACCTTTAAGGGAAATTATTTGTAACTTTCGACAAGTAGAATAATGATTGGAACACGTAGCCGGTTGAAATCTTTGTATATATTGCTTCCGTATAGTCTAAGAAACATGTACGCAAAGCATCCAAACAGTACCATTCGCCAATTTTTTGTTCTTCAAGTTTAAATGAACAATGAGCCCCAATGGTTAATCCTTTATCGGAAATTACTTGTAACTTTCGACAAGTAGAACAATGAATGGAACAGGTAGACGGTTGAAATCTTTGTATACATTGCTTCTATATAATCCAAGAAACATATATTCAAAGCATTCAAACAGTACCATTCGCCAATTTTTTGTTCTTCAAGTTTAAGTGAACTACGAGCCCCATTGTTAATCCTTTAAAGGAAATTATTTGTAAATTTCGACAAGTAGAACAATGAATGGAATAGGTAGACGGTTGAAATCATTGTATATATTGCTTCTATATAGTATAAGAAACATATATGCAAAGCATCCAAACAGTACCAGTCGCCAATTTTTTGTTCTTCAAGTTTAAGTGAACTACGAGCCCCATTGTTAATCCTTTAAAGGAAATTATTTGTAAATTTCGACAAGTAGAACAATGAATGGAATAGGTAGACGGTTGAAATCATTGTATATATTGCTTCTATATAGTCTAAGAAACATATCTGCAAATCATCCAAACAGTACAAGTCGCCAATTCATTGTTCTTCAAGTTTAAGTGAACAACGAGCCCCATTGTTAAACCTTTAAGGGAAATTATTTGTAACTTGCGACAAGTAGAACAATGAATGGAACAGGTAGACTGTTGAAATCATTGTATATATTGCTTCTATATAGTCTAAGAAACATATATGCATAGCGTCTAAACAGTACAATTCGCCAATTTTTTGCTCTTCAAGTTTAAGTGAACTACGAGCCCCATTGTTAATCCTTTAAAGGAAATTATTTGTAAATTTCGGCAAGTAGAACAATGAATGGAATAGGTAGACGGTTGAAATCATTGTATATATTGCTTCCATACAGCCTATGAAACATGTACGCAAAGCATCCAAACAGTACCATTCGCCAATTTTTTGTTCTTCAAGTTTAAGTGAACTACGAGCCCCATTGTTAATCCCTTAACGGAAATTATTTGTAACTTGCGACAAGTAGAACAATGAATGGAACAGGTAGACGGTTGAAATCATTGTATATATTGCTTCTATATAGTCTAAGAAACATATATGCAAAGCATCCAAACGGTACAAGTCGCCAATTCATTGTTCTTCAAGTTTAAGTGAACAACGAGCCCCATTGTTAATCCTTTAAAGGAAATTATTTGTAACTTTCGGCAAGTAGAACAAGGAATGGAACAGGTAGACGGTTGAAATCATTGTATATATTGCTTCTATATAGTCTAAGAAACATATATGCAAAGCATCCAAACGGTAACATTCGCCAATTTTTTGTTCTTCAAGTTTAAGTGAACTACGAGCCCAATTGTTAATCCTTTATCGGAAATTATTTGTAACTTTCGACAAGTAGAATAATGATTGGAACACGTAGCCGGTTGAAATCTTTGTATATATTGCTTCCGTATAGTCTAAGAAACATGTACGCAAAGCATCCAAACAGTACCATTCGCCAATTTTTTGTTCTTCAAGTTTAAATGAACAATGAGCCCCAATGGTTAATCCTTTATCGGAAATTACTTGTAACTTTCGACAAGTAGAACAATGAATGGAACAGGTAGACGGTTGAAATCTTTGTATACATTGCTTCTATATAATCCAAGAAACATATATTCAAAGCATTCAAACAGTACCATTCGCCAATTTTTTGTTCTTCAAGTTTAAGTGAACTACGAGCCCCATTGTTAATCCTTTAAAGGAAATTATTTGTAAATTTCGACAAGTAGAACAATGAATGGAATAGGTAGACGGTTGAAATCATTGTATATATTGCTTCTATATAGTATAAGAAACATATATGCAAAGCATCCAAACAGTACAAGTCGCCAATTCATTGTTCTTCAAGTTTAAGTGAACAACGAGCCCCATTGTTAAACCTTTAAGGGAAATTATTTGTAACTTGCGACAAGTAGAACAATGAATGGAACAGGTAGACTGTTGAAATCATTGTATATATTGCTTCTATATAGTCTAAGAAACATATATGCATAGCGTCTAAACAGTACAATTCGCCAATTTTTTGCTCTTCAAGTTTAAGTGAACTACGAGCCCCATTGTTAATCCTTTAAAGGAAATTATTTGTAAATTTCGGCAAGTAGAACAATGAATGGAATAGGTAGACGGTTGAAATCATTGTATATATTGCTTCCATACAGCCTATGAAACATGTACGCAAAGCATCCAAACAGTACCATTCGCCAATTTTTTGTTCTTCAAGTTTAAGTGAACTACGAGCCCCATTGTTAATCCCTTAACGGAAATTATTTGTAACTTGCGACAAGTAGAACAATGAATGGAACAGGTAGACGGTTGAAATCATTGTATATATTGCTTCTATATAATCTAAGAAACATATATTCAAAGCATCCAAACAGTACCATTCGCCAATTTTTTGTTCTTCAAGTTTAAGTGAACAATGAGCCCCAATGGTTAATCCGTTATCGGAAATTATTTGTAACTTTCGACAAGTAGAACAATGAATGGAACAGGAGGACTGTTGAAATCTTTGTATATATTGCTTCTATATAGTCTAAGAAACATATATGCAAAGCATCCAAACAGTACCATTCGCAAATTTATTGTTCTTCAAGTTTAAGTGAACTAAGAGCCCCATTGTTAATCCTTTAAAGGAAATTATTTGTAAATTTCGACAAGTAGAACAATGATTGGAACACGTAGACGGTTGAAATCTTTGTATATATTGCTTCTATATAGTATAAGAAACATATATGCAAAGCATCCAAACAGTACAATTCGCCAATTTTTTGTTCTTCAAGTTTAAGTGAACAATGAGCCCCAATGGTTAATCCGTTATCGGAAATTATTTGTAACTTTCGACAAGTAGAACAATGAATGGAACAGGAGGACTGTTGAAATCTTTGTATATATTGCTTCCATATAGTCTAAGAAACATATATGCAAAGCATCCAAACAGTACCATTCGCCAATTTATTGTTCTTCAAGTTTAAGTGAACAATGAGCCCCATTGTTAATCCTTTATCGGAAATTATTTCTAACTTTCGACAAGTAGAACAGTGAATGGAACAGGTAGACGGTTTAAATCTTTGTATATATTGCTTCTATATAGTCTAAGAAACATATCTGCAAATCATCCAAACAGTACAATTCGCCAATTATTTGATCTTCAAGTTTAAGTAAACTACGAGCCCCATTGTTAATACTTTAACGGAAATTATTTGTAACTTGCGACAAGTAGAACAATGAATGGAACAGGTAGACTGTTGAAATCATTGTATATATTGCTTCTATATAGTCTAAGAAACATATATGCAAAGCATCCAAACAGTACAATTCGCCAATTTTTTGTTCTTCAAGTTTAAGTGAACTACGAGCCCCATTGTTAATCCTTTAAAGGAAATTATTTGTAAATTTCGGCAAGTAGAACAATGAATGGAATAGGTAGACGGTTGAAATCATTGTATATATTGCTTCCATACAGCCTATGAAACATGTACGCAAAGCATCCAAACAGTACCATTCGCCAATTTTTTGTTCTTCAAGTTTAAGTGAACTACGAGCCCCATTGTTAATCCCTTAACGGAAATTATTTGTAACTTGCGACAAGTAGAACAATGAATGGAACAGGTAGACGGTTGAAATCATTGTATATATTGCTTCTATATAATCTAAGAAACATATATTCAAAGCATCCAAACAGTACCATTCGCCAATTTTTTGTTCTTCAAGTTTAAGTGAACAATGAGCCCCAATGGTTAATCCGTTATCGGAAATTATTTGTAACTTTCGACAAGTAGAACAATGAATGGAACAGGAGGACTGTTGAAATCTTTGTATATATTGCTTCTATATAGTCTAAGAAACATATATGCAAAGCATCCAAACAGTACCATTCGCAAATTTATTGTTCTTCAAGTTTAAGTGAACTAAGAGCCCCATTGTTAATCCTTTAAAGGAAATTATTTGTAAATTTCGACAAGTAGAACACATGATTGGAACACGTAGACGGTTGAAATCTTTGTATATATTGCTTCTATATAGTATAAGAAACATATATGCAAAGCATCCAAACAGTACAATTCGCCAATTTTTTGTTCTTCAAGTTTAAGTGAACAATGAGCCCCAATGGTTAATCCGTTATCGGAAATTATTTGTAACTTTCGACAAGTAGAACAATGAATGGAACAGGAGGACTGTTGAAATCTTTGTATATATTGCTTCCATATAGTCTAAGAAACATATATGCAAAGCATCCAAACAGTACCATTCGCCAATTTATTGTTCTTCAAGTTTAAGTGAACAACGAGCCCCATTGTTAAACCTTTAAGGGAAATTATTTCTAACTCTCGACAAGTAGAACAAGGAATGGAACAGGTAGACGGTTGAAATCATTGTATATATTGCTTCTATATAGTCTAAGAAACATATATGCAAAGCATCCAAACAGTACAAGTCGCCAATTCATTGTTCTTCAAGTTTAAGTGAACAGCGAGCCCCATTGTTAATCCTTTAAAGGAAATTATTTGTAACTTTCGACAAGTAGAACAATGAATGGAACAGGTAGACGGTTGAAATCTTTGTATACATTGCTTCTATATAATCCAAGAAACATATATGCAAAGCATCCAAACAGTACCATTCGCCAATTTATTGTTCTTCAAGTTTAAGTGAACAACGAGCCCCATTGTTAAACCTTTAAGGGAAATTATTTGTAACTTTAGACAAGTAGAACAAGGAATGGAACAGGTAGACGGTTGAAATCATTGTATATATTGCTTCTATATAGTCTAAGAAACATATATGCAAAGCATCCAAACAGTACAAGTCGCTAATTCATTGTTCTTCAAGTTTAAGTGAACAACGAGCCCCATTGTTAATCCTTTAAAGGAAATTATTTGTAACTTTCGACAAGTAGAACAAGGAATGGAACAGGTAGACGGTTGAAATCATTGTATATATTGCTTCTATATAGTCTAAGAAACATATATGCAAAGCATCCAAACGGTAACATTCGCCAATTTTTTGTTCTTCAAGTTTAAGTGAACTACGAGCCCAATTGTTAATCCTTTATCGGAAATTATTTGTAAATTTCGACAAGTAGAACAATGATTGGAACACGTAGACGGTTGAAATCTTTGTATATATTGATTCCATATAGTCTAAGAAACATGTACGCAAAGTATCCAAACAGTACCATTTGCCAATTTTTTGTTCTTCAAGTTTAAGTGAACAATGAGCCCCAATGGTTAATCCTTTATCGGAAATTATTTGTAACTTTCGACAAGTAGAACAATGAATGGAACAGGTAGACGGTTGAAATCTTTGTATACATTGCTTCTATATAATCCAAGAAACATATATGCAAAGCATCCAAACAGTACCATTTGCCAATTTTTTGTTCTTCAAGTTTAAGTGAACAATGAGCCCCAATGGTTAATCCTTTATCGGAAATTACTTGTAACTTTCGACAAGTAGAACAATGAATGGAACAGGTAGACGGTTGAAATCTTTGTATACATTGCTTCTATATAATCCAAGAAACATATATTCAAAGCATTCAAACAGTACCATTCGCCAATTTTTTGTTCTTCAAGTTTAAGTGAACTACGAGCCCCATTGTTAATCCTTTAAAGGAAATTATTTGTAAATTTCGACAAGTAGAACAATGAATGGAATAGGTAGACGGTTGAAATCATTGTATATATTGCTTCTATATAGTATAAGAAACATATATGCAAAGCATCCAAACAGTACAAGTCGCCAATTCATTGTTCTTCAAGTTTAAGTGAACAACGAGCCCCATTGTTAAACCTTTAAGGGAAATTATTTGTAACTTGCGACAAGTAGAACAATGAATGGAACAGGTAGACTGTTGAAATCATTGTATATATTGCTTCTATATAGTCTAAGAAACATATATGCATAGCGTCTAAACAGTACAATTCGCCAATTTTTTGCTCTTCAAGTTTAAGTGAACTACGAGCCCCATTGTTAATCCTTTAAAGGAAATTATTTGTAAATTTCGGCAAGTAGAACAATGAATGGAATAGGTAGACGGTTGAAATCATTGTATATATTGCTTCCATACAGCCTATGAAACATGTACGCAAAGCATCCAAACAGTACCATTCGCCAATTTTTTGTTCTTCAAGTTTAAGTGAACTACGAGCCCCATTGTTAATCCCTTAACGGAAATTATTTGTAACTTGCGACAAGTAGAACAATGAATGGAACAGGTAGACGGTTGAAATCCTTGTATATATTGCTTCTATATAATCTAAGAAACATATATTCAAAGCATCCAAACAGTACCATTCGCCAATTTTTTGTTCTTCAAGTTTAAGTGAACAATGAGCCCCATTGTTAATCCTTTATCGGAAATTATTTCTAACTTTCGACAAGTAGAACAGTGAATGGAACAGGTAGACGGTTTAAATCTTTGTATATATTGCTTCTATATAGTATAAGAAACATATATGCAAAGCATCCAAACAGTACAATTCGCCAATTTTTTGTTCTTCAAGTTTAAGTGAACAATGAGCCCCAATGGTTAATCCGTTATCGGAAATTATTTGTAACTTTCGACAAGTAGAACAATGAATGGAACAGGAGGACTGTTGAAATCTTTGTATATATTGCTTCTATATAGTCTAAGAAACATATATGCAAAGCATCCAAACGGTAACATTCGCCAATTTTTTGTTCTTCAAGTTTAAGTGAACTAAGAGCCCCATTGTTAATCCTTTAAAGGAAATTATTTGTAAATTTCGACAAGTAGAACAAGGAATGGAACAGGTAGACGGATGAAATCTTTGTATATATTGCTTCTATATAGTATAAGAAACATATATGCAAAGCATCCAAACAGTACAAGTCGCCAATTCATTGTTCTTCAAGTTTAAGTGAACAACGAGCCCCATTGTTAAACCTTTAAGGGAAATTATTTGTAACTTTCGACAAGTAGAACAAGGAATGGAACAGGTAGACGGTTGAAATCATTGTATATATTGCTTCTATATAGTCTAAGAAACATATATGCAAAGCATCCAAACAGTACAAGTCGCCAATTCATTGTTCTTCAAGTTTAAGTGAACAACGAGCGCCATTGTTAATCCTTTAAAGGAAATTATTTGTAACTTTCGACAAGTAGAACAAGGAATGGAACAGGTAGACGGTTGAAATCATTGTATATATTGCTTCTATATAGTCTAAGAAACATGTACGCAAAGTATCCAAACAGTACCATTTGCCAATTGTTTGTTCTTCAAGTTTAAGTGAACTACGAGCCCCATTGTTAATCCTTTAAAGGATATTATTTGTAAATTTCGACAAGTAGAACAATGAATGGATCAGGTAGACGGTTGAAATCATTGTATATATGGCTTCTATATAATCTAGGAAACATATATGCAAAGCATCCAAACAGTACAATTCGCCAATTTTTTGTTCTTCAAGTTTAAGTGAACTACGAGCCCCATTGTTAATCCTTTAACGGAAATTAATTGTAACTTTCTACAAGTAGAATAATGATTGGAACACGTAGCCGGTTGAAATCTTTGTATATATTGCTTCCGTATAGTCTAAGAAACATGTACGCAAAGCATCCAAACAGTACCATTCGCCAATTTTTTGTTCTTCAAGTTTAAATGAACAATGAGCCCCAATGGTTAATCCTTTATCGGAAATTACTTGTAACTTTCGACAAGTAGAACAATGAATGGAACAGGTAGACGGTTGAAATCTTTGTATACATTGCTTCTATATAATCCAAGAAACATATATTCAAAGCATTCAAACAGTACCATTCGCCAATTTTTTGTTCTTCAAGTTTAAGTGAACTACGAGCCCCATTGTTAATCCTTTAAAGGAAATTATTTGTAAATTTCGACAAGTAGAACAATGAATGGAATAGGTAGACGGTTGAAATCATTGTATATATTGCTTCTATATAGTCTAAGAAACATATCTGCAAATCATCCAAACAGTACAATTCGCCAATTATTTGATCTTCAAGTTTAAGTAAACTACGAGCCCCATTGTTAATACTTTAACGGAAATTATTTGTAACTTGCGACAAGTAGAACAATGAATGGAACAGGTAGACTGTTGAAATCATTGTATATATTGCTTCTATATAGTCTAAGAAACATATATGCAAAGCATCCAAACAGTACAATTCGCCAATTTTTTGTTCTTCAAGTTTAAGTGAACTACGAGCCCCATTGTTAATCCTTTAAAGGAAATTATTTCTAAATTTCGACAGGTAGAACAATGAATGGAACAGGTAGACTGTTGAAATCATTGTATATATTGCTTCTATATAGTCTAAGAAACATATATGCAAAACATCCAAATAGTACAATTCGCCAATTTTTTGTTCTTCAAGTTTAAGTAAACTACGATCCCCATTGTTAATCCCTTAACGGAAATTATTTGTAACTTGCGACAAGTAGAACAATGAGTGGAACAGGTAGACGGTTGAAATCAATGTATATATTGCTTCTATATAGTCTAAGAAACATATATGCAAATCATCCAAACAGTACCATTCGCCAATTTTTTGTTCTTCAAGTTTAAGTGAACAATGAGCCCCATTGTTAATCCTTTATCGGAAATTATTTGTTACTTTCGACAAGTAGAACAGTGAATGGAACAGGTAGACGGTTGAAATGTTTGTATATATTTCTTCTATATAGTATAAGAAACATATATGCAAAGCATCCAAACAGTACAATTCGCCAATTTTTTGTTCTTCAAGTTTAAGTGAACAATGAGCCCCAATGGTTAATCCGTTATCGGAAATCATTTGTAACTTTCGACAAGTAGAACAATGAATGGAACAGGAGGACTGTTGAAATCTTTGTATATGTTGCTTCTATATAGTCTAAGAAACATATATGCAAAGCATCAAAACAGTATCATTCGCCAATTTTTTGTTCTTCAAGTTTAAGTGAACTACGAGCCCCATTGTTAATCCTTTAAAGGAAATTATTTGTAAATTTCGACAAGTAGAACAATGAATGGAACAGGTAGACTGTTGAAATCATTGTATATATTGCTTCTATATAGTCTAAGAAACATATATGCATAGCGTCTAAACAGTACAATTCGCCAATTTTTTGCTCTTCAAGTTTAAGTGAACTACGAGCCCCATTGTTAATCCTTTAAAGGAAATTATTTGTAAATTTCGGCAAGTAGAACAATGAATGGAATAGGTAGACGGTTGAAAACATTGTATATATTGCTTCTATATAGTCTAAGAAACATATCTGCAAATCATCCAAACAGTACAATTCGCCAATTATTTGATCTTCAAGTTTAAGTGAACTACGAGCCCCATTGTTAATACTTTAACGGAAATTATTTGTAACTTGCGACAAGTAGAACAATGAATGGAACAGGTAGACGGTTGAAATCAATGTATATATTGCTTCTATATAGTCTAAGAAACATATATGCAATGTATCCAAACAGTACCATTCGCCAATTTTTTGTTCGTCAAGTTTAAGTGAACAACGAGCCCCATTGTTAATCATTTAAAGGAAATTATTTGTAAATTTCGACAAGTAGAACAATGATTGGAACACGTAGATGGTTGAAATCTTTGTATATATTGCTTCCATACAGCCTAAGAAACATGTACGCAAAGCATCCAAACAGTACCATTCGCCAATTATTTCATCTTCAAGTTTAAGTGAACTACGAGCCCCATTGTTAATACTTTAACGGAAATTATTTGTAACTTGCGACAAGTAGAACAATGAGTGGAACAGGTAGACGGTTGAAATCAATGTATATATTGCTTCTGTATAGTCTAAGAAACATATATGCAAAGCATCCAAACAGTACAATTCGCCAATTTTTTGTTCTTCAAGTTTAAGTAAACTACGATCCCCATTGTTAATCCCTTAACGGAAATTATTTGTAACTTGCGACAAGTAGAACAATGAGTGGAACAGGTAGACGGTTGAAATCAATGTATATATTGCTTCTATATAGTCTAAGAAACATATATGCAAATCATCCAAACAGTACCATTCGCCAATTTTTTGTTCTTCAAGTTTAAGTGAACAATGAGCCCCATTGTTAATCCTTTATCGGAAATTATTTGTAACTTTCGACAAGTAGAACAATGAATGGAACTGGTAGACGGTTGAAATCATTGTATATATTGCTTCTATATAGTCTAAGAAACATATATGCAAAGCATCCAAACGGTAACATTCGCCAATTTTTTGTTCTTCAAGTTTAAGTGAACTACGAGCCCAATTGTTAATCCTTTATCGGAAATTATTTGTAAATTTCGACAAGTAGAACAATGATTGGAACACGTAGACGGTTGAAATCTTTGTATATATTGCTTCCATATAGTCTAAGAAACATGTACGCAAAGTATCCAAACAGTACCATTTGCCAATTGTTTGTTCTTCAAGTTTAAGTGAACTACGAGCCCCATTGTTAATCCTTTAAAGGATATTATTTGTAAATTTCGACAAGTAGAACAATGAATGGATCAGGTAGACGGTTGAAATCATTGTATATATGGCTTCTATATAATCTAGGAAACATATATGCAAAGCATCCAAACAGTACAATTCGCCAATTTTTTGTTCTTCAAGTTTAAGTGAACTACGAGCCCCATTGTTAATCCTTTAACGGAATTTAATTGTAACTTTCTACAAGTAGAATAATGATTGGAACACGTAGCCGGTTGAAATCTTTGTATATATTGCTTCCGTATAGTCTAAGAAACATGTACGCAAAGCATCCAAACAGTACCATTCGCCAATTTTTTGTTCTTCAAGTTTAAATGAACAATGAGCCCCAATGGTTAATCCTTTATCGGAAATTACTTGTAACTTTCGACAAGTAGAACAATGAATGGAACAGGTAGACGGTTGAAATCTTTGTATACATTGCTTCTATATAATCCAAGAAACATATATTCAAAGCATTCAAACAGTACCATTCGCCAATTTTTTGTTCTTCAAGTTTAAGTGAACTACGAGCCCCATTGTTAATCCTTTAAAGGAAATTATTTGTAAATTTCGACATGTAGAACAATGAATGGAATAGGTAGACGGTTGAAATCATTGTATATATTGCTTCTATATAGTCTAAGAAACATATCTGCAAATCATCCAAACAGTACAATTCGCCAATTATTTGATCTTCAAGTTTAAGTAAACTACGAGCCCCATTGTTAATACTTTAACGGAAATTATTTGTAACTTGCGACAAGTAGAACAATGAATGGAACAGGTAGACTGTTGAAATCATTGTATATATTGCTTCTATATAGTCTAAGAAACATATATGCAAAGCATCCAAACAGTACAATTCGCCAATTTTTTGTTCTTCAAGTTTAAGTGAACTACGAGCCCCATTGTTAATCCTTTAAAGGAAATTATTTCTAAATTTCGACAGGTAGAACAATGAATGGAACAGGTAGACTGTTGAAATCATTGTATATATTGCTTCTATATAGTCTAAGAAACATATATGCAAAACATCCAAATAGTACAATTCGACAATTTTTTGTTCTTCAAGTTTAAGTGAACAATGAGCCCCATTGTTAATCCTTTATCGGAAATTATTTGTTACTTTCGACAAGTAGAACAGTGAATGGAACAGGTAGACGGTTGAAATGTTTGTATATATTGCTTCTATATAGTATAAGAAACATATATGCAAAGCATCCAAACAGTACAATTCGCCAATTTTTTGTTCTTCAAGTTTAAGTGAACTACGAGCCCCATTGTTAATCCTTTAAAGGAAATTATTTGTAAATTTCGACTAGTAGAACAATGAATCGAACAGGTAGACTGTTGAAATCATTGTATATATTGCTTCTATATAGTCTAAGAAACATATATGCAAATCATCCAAACAGTACCATTCGCCAATTATTTGATCTTCAAGTTTAAGTAAACTACGAGCCCCATTGTTAATACTTTAACGGAAATTATTTGTAACTTGCGACAAGTAGAACAATGAATGGAACAGGTAGACTGTTGAAATCATTGTATATATTGCTTCTATATAGTCTAAGAAACATATATGCAAAGCATCCAAACAGTACAATTCGCCAATTTTTTGTTCTTCAAGTTTAAGTGAACTACGAGCCCCATTGTTAATCCTTTAAAGGAAATTATTTCTAAATTTCGACAGGTAGAACAATGAATGGAACAGGTAGACTGTTGAAATCATTGTATATATTGCTTCTATATAGTCTAAGAAACATATATGCAAAACATCCAAATAGTACAATTCGCCAATTTTTTGTTCTTCAAGTTTAAGTAAACTACGATCCCCATTGTTAATCCCTTAACTGAAATTATTTGTAACTTGCGACAAGTAGAACAATGAGTGGAACAGGTAGACGGTTGAAATCAATGTATATATTGCTTCTATATAGTCTAAGAAACATATATGCAAATCATCCAAACAGTACCATTCGCCAATTTTTTGTTCTTCAAGTTTAAGTGAACAATGAGCCCCATTGTTAATCCTTTATCGGAAATTATTTGTTACTTTCGACAAGTAGAACAGTGAATGGAACAGGTAGACGGTTGAAATGTTTGTATATATTTCTTCTATATAGTATAAGAAACATATATGCAAAGCATCCAAACAGTACAATTCGCCAATTTTTTGTTCTTCAAGTTTAAGTGAACAATGAGCCCCAATGGTTAATCCGTTATCGGAAATTATTTGTAACTTTCGACAAGTAGAACAATGAATGGAACAGGAGGACTGTTGAAATCTTTGTATATGTTGCTTCTATATAGTCTAAGAAACATATATGCAAAGCATCAAAACAGTATCATTCGCCAATTTTTTGTTCTTCAAGTTTAAGTGAACTACGAGCCCCATTGTTAATCCTTTAAAGGAAATTATTTGTAAATTTCGACAAGTAGAACAATGAATGGAACAGGTAGACTGTTGAAATCATTGTATATATTGCTTCTATATAGTCTAAGAAACATATATGCATAGCGTCTAAACAGTACAATTCGCCAATTTTTTGCTCTTCAAGTTTAAGTGAACTACGAGCCCCATTGTTAATCCTTTAAAGGAAATTATTTGTAAATTTCGGCAAGTAGAACAATGAATGGAATAGGTAGACGGTTGAAAACATTGTATATATTGCTTCTATATAGTCTAAGAAACATATCTGCAAATCATCCAAACAGTACAATTCGCCAATTATTTGATCTTCAAGTTTAAGTGAACTACGAGCCCCATTGTTAATACTTTAACGGAAATTATTTGTAACTTGCGACAAGTAGAACAATGAATGGAACAGGTAGACGGTTGAAATCAATGTATATATTGCTTCTATATAGTCTAAGAAACATATATGCAAAGTATCCAAACAGTACCATTCGCCAATTTTTTGTTCGTCAAGTTTAAGTGAACAACGAGCCCCATTGTTAATCATTTAAAGGAAATTATTTGTAAATTTCGACAAGTAGAACAATGATTGGAACACGTAGATGGTTGAAATCTTTGTATATATTGCTTCCATACAGCCTAAGAAACATGTACGCAAAGCATCCAAACAGTACCATTCGCCAATTATTTCATCTTCAAGTTTAAGTGAACTACGAGCCCCATTGTTAATACTTTAACGGAAATTATTTGTAACTTGCGACAAGTAGAACAATGAGTGGAACAGGTAGACGGTTGAAATCAATGTATATATTGCTTCTGTATAGTCTAAGAGACATATATGCAAAGCATCCAAACAGTACAATTCGCCAATTTTTTGTTCTTCAAGTTTAAGTAAACTACGATCCCCATTGTTAATCCCTTAACGGAAATTATTTGTAACTTGCGACAAGTAGAACAATGAGTGGAACAGGTAGACGGTTGAAATCAATGTATATATTGCTTCTATATAGTCTAAGAAACATATATGCAAATCATCCAAACAGTACCATTCGCCAATTTTTTGTTCTTCAAGTTTAAGTGAACAATGAGCCCCATTGTTAATCCTTTATCGGAAATTATTTGTAACTTTCGACAAGTAGAACAATGAATGGAACTGGTAGACGGTTGAAATCATTGTATATATTGCTTCTATATAGTCTAAGAAACATATGTGCAAAGCATCCAAACGGTAACATTCGCCAATTTTTTGTTCTTCAAGTTTAAGTGAACTACGAGCCCAATTGTTAATCCTTTATCGGAAATTATTTGTAAATTTCGACAAGTAGAACAATGATTGGAACACGTAGACGGTTGAAATCTTTGTATATATTGCTTCCATATAGTCTAAGAAACATGTACGCAAAGTATCCAAACAGTACCATTTGCCAATTGTTTGTTCTTCAAGTTTAAATGAACAATGAGCCCCAATGGTTAATCCTTTATCGGAAATTACTTGTAACTTTCGACAAGTAGAACAATGAATGGAACAGGTAGACGGTTGAAATCTTTGTATACATTGCTTCTATATAATCCAAGAAACATATATTCAAAGCATTCAAACAGTACCATTCGCCAATTTCTTGTTCTTCAAGTTTAAGTGAACTACGAGCCCCATTGTTAATCCTTTAAAGGAAATTATTTGTAAATTTCGACATGTAGAACAATGAATGGAATAGGTAGACGGTTGAAATCATTGTATATATTGCTTCTATATAGTCTAAGAAACATATCTGCAAATCATCCAAACAGTACAATTCGCCAATTATTTGATCTTCAAGTTTAAGTAAACTACGAGCCCCATTGTTAATACTTTAACGGAAATTATTTGTAACTTGCGACAAGTAGAACAATGAATGGAACAGGTAGACTGTTGAAATCATTGTATATATTGCTTCTATATAGTCTAAGAAACATATATGCAAAGCATCCAAACAGTACAATTCGCCAATTTTTTGTTCTTCAAGTTTAAGTGAACTACGAGCCCCATTGTTAATCCTTTAAAGGAAATTATTTCTAAATTTCGACAGGTAGAACAATGAATGGAACAGGTAGACTGTTGAAATCATTGTATATATTGCTTCTATATAGTCTAAGAAACATATATGCAAAACATCCAAATAGTACAATTCGACAATTTTTTGTTCTTCAAGTTTAAGTGAACAATGAGCCCCATTGTTAATCCTTTATCGGAAATTATTTGTTACTTTCGACAAGTAGAACAGTGAATGGAACAGGTAGACGGTTGAAATGTTTGTATATATTGCTTCTATATAGTATAAGAAACATATATGCAAAGCATCCAAACAGTACAATTCGCCAATTTTTTGTTCTTCAAGTTTAAGTGAACTACGAGCCCCATTGTTAATCCTTTAAAGGAAATTATTTGTAAATTTCGACTAGTAGAACAATGAATGGAATAGGTAGACGGTTGAAATCATTGTATATATTGCTTCTATATAGTCTAAGAAACATATCTGCAAATCATCCAAACAGTACAATTCGCCAATTATTTGATCTTCAAGTTTAAGTGAACTACGAGCCCCATTGTTAATACTTTAACGGAAATTATTTGTAACTTGCGACAAGTAGAACAATGAATGGAACAGGTAGACGGTTGAAATCAATGTATATATTGCTTCTATATAGTCTAAGAAACATATATGCAAAGCATCCAAACAGTACCATTCGCCAATTTTTTGTTCGTCAAGTTTAAGTGAACAACGAGCCCCATTGTTAATCATTTAAAGGAAATTATTTGTAAATTTCGACAAGTAGAACAATGATTGGAACACGTAGATGGTTGAAATCTTTGTATATATTGCTTCCATACAGCCTAAGAAACATGTACGCAAAGCATCCAAACAGTACCATTCGCCAATTATTTCATCTTCAAGTTTAAGTGAACTACGAGCCCCATTGTTAATACTTTAACGGAAATTATTTGTAACTTGCGACAAGTAGAACAATGAGTGGAACAGGTAGACGGTTGAAATCAATGTATATATTGCTTCTGTATAGTCTAAGAAACATATATGCAAAGCATCCAAACAGTACAATTCGCCAATTTTTTGTTCTTCAAGTTTAAGTAAACTACGATCCCCATTGTTAATCCCTTAACGGAAATTATTTGTAACTTGCGACAAGTAGAACAATGAGTGGAACAGGTAGACGGTTGAAATCAATGTATATATTGCTTCTATATAGTCTAAGAAACATATATGCAAATCATCCAAACAGTACCATGCGCCAATTTTTTGTTCTTCAAGTTTAAGTGAACAATGAGCCCCATTGTTAATCCTTTATCGGAAATTATTTGTAACTTTCGACAAGTAGAACAATGAATGGAACTGGTAGACGGTTGAAATCTTTTTATATATTGCTTCTATATAGTCTAAGAAACATATATGCAAAGCATCCAAACAGTACCAGTCGCCAATTTTTTGTTCTTCAAGTTTAAGTGAACAACGAGGCCCATTGGTAATCCTTTATCGGAAATTATTTGTAACTTTCGACAAGAAGAACAATGAATAGAACAGGTAGACGTTTGAAATCTTTGTATATGTTGATTCTATATAGTCTTAGAAACCTATATGCAAAGCATCTAAACAGTAACATTCGCCAATTTTTTGATCTTCAAGTTTAAGTGAACAGCGAGCCCCATTGATAATCATGAAATGGAAATTATTTGTAACTTTCGACAAGAAGAACAATGAATAGAACAGGTAGACGTTTGAAATCTTTGTATATGTTGGTTCTATATAGTCTTAGAAACCTATATGCAAAGCATCCAAACAGTACAATTCGCCAATTTTTTGTTCTTCAAGTTTAAGTAAACTACGATCCCCATTGTTAATCCCTTAACGGAAATTATTTGTAACTTGCGACAAGTAGAACAATGAATGGAACAGGTAGACGGTTGAAATCATTGTATATATTGCTTCTATATAATCTAAGAAACATATATTCAAAGCATCCAGACAGTACCATTCGCCAATTTTTTGTTCTTCAAGTTTAAGTGAACAATGAGCCCCAATGGTTAATCCGTTATCGGAAATTATTTGTAACTTTCGACAAGTAGAACAATGAATGGAACAGGAGGACTGTTGAAATCTTTGTATATGTTGCTTCTATATAATCCAAGAAACATATATTCAAAGCATTCAAACAGTACCATTCGCCAATTTTTTGTTCTTCAAGTTTAAGTGAACAACGAGCCCCATTGTTAATCCTTTAAAGGAAATTATTTGTAACTTTCGACAAGTAGAACAAGGAATGGAACAGGTAGACGGTTGAAATCATTGTATATATTGCTTCTATATAGTCTAAGAAACATATATGCAAAGCATCCAAACGGTAACATTCGCCAATTTTTTGTTCTTCAAGTTTAAGTGAACTACGAGCCCAATTGTTAATCCTTTATCGGAAATTATTTGTAAATTTCGACAAGTAGAACAATGATTGGAACACGTAGACGGTTGAAATCTTTGTATATATTGATTCCATATAGTCTAAGAAACATGTACGCAAAGTATCCAAACAGTACCATTTGCCAATTTTTTGTTCTTCAAGTTTAAGTGAACAATGAGCCCCAATGGTTAATCCTTTATCGGAAATTATTTGTAACTTTCGACAAGTAGAACAAGGAATGGAACAGGTAGACGGATGAAATCTTTGTATATATTGCTTCTATATAGTATAAGAAACATATATGCAAAGCATCCAAACAGTACAAGTCGCCAATTCATTGTTCTTCAAGTTTAAGTGAACAACGAGCCCCATTGTTAAACCTTTAAGGGAAATTATTTGTAACTTTCGACAAGTAGAATAATGATTGGAACACGTAGCCGGTTGAAATCTTTGTATATATTGCTTCCGTATAGTCTAAGAAACATGTACGCAAAGCATCCAAACAGTACCATTCGCCAATTTTTTGTTCTTCAAGTTTAAATGAACAATGAGCCCCAATGGTTAATCCTTTATCGGAAATTACTTGTAACTTTCGACAAGTAGAACAATGAATGGAACAGGTAGACGGTTGAAATCTTTGTATACATTGCTTCTATATAATCCAAGAAACATATATTCAAAGCATTCAAACAGTACCATTCGCCAATTTTTTGTTCTTCAAGTTTAAGTGAACTACGAGCCCCATTGTTAATCCTTTAAAGGAAATTATTTGTAAATTTCGACAAGTAGAACAATGAATGGAATAGGTAGACGGTTGAAATCATTGTATATATTGCTTCTATATAGTATAAGAAACATATATGAAAAGCATCCAAACAGTACAAGTCGCCAATTCATTGTTCTTCAAGTTTAAGTGAACAACGAGCCCCATTGTTAATACTTTAAGGGAAATTATTTGTAACTTGCGACAAGTAGAACAATGAATGGAACAGGTAGACTGTTGAAATCATTGTATATATTGCTTCTATATAGTCTAAGAAACATATATGCATAGCGTCTAAACAGTACAATTCGCCAATTTTTTGCTCTTCAAGTTTAAGTGAACTACGAGCCCCATTGTTAATCCTTTAAAGGAAATTATTTGTAAATTTCGGCAAGTAGAACAATGAATGGAATAGGTAGACGGTTGAAATCATTGTATATATTGCTTCCATACAGCCTATGAAACATGTACGCAAAGCATCCAAACAGTACCATTCGCCAATTTTTTGTTCGTCAAGTTTAAGTGAACAACGAGCCCCATTGTTAATCCTTTAAAGGAAATTATTTGTAAATTTCGACAAGTAGAACAATGATTGGAACACGTAGACGGTTGAAATCTTTGTATATATTGCTTCCATACAGCCTATGAAACATGTCCGCAAAGCATCCAAACAGTACCATTCGCCAATTTTTTGTTCTTCAAGTTTAAGTGAACTACGAGCCCCATTGTTAATCCCTTAACGGAAATTATTTGTAACTTGCGACAAGTAGAACAATGAATGGAACAGGTAGACGGTTGAAATCCTTGTATATATTGCTTCTATATAATCTAAGAAACATATATTCAAAGCATCCAAACAGTACCATTCGCCAATTTTTTGTTCTTCAAGTTTAAGTGAACAATGAGCCCCATTGTTAATCCTTTATCGGAAATTATTTCTAACTTTCGACAAGTAGAACAGTGAATGGAACAGGTAGACGGTTTAAATCTTTGTATATATTGCTTCTATATAGTCTAAGAAACATATCTGCAAATCATCCAAACAGTACAATTCGCCAATTATTTGATCTTCAAGTTTAAGTAAACTACGAGCCCCATTGTTAATACTTTAACGGAAATTATTTGTAACTTGCGACAAGTAGAACAATGAATGGAACAGGTAGACTGTTGAAATCATTGTATATATTGCTTCTATATAGTCTAAGAAACATATATGCAAAGCATCCAAACAGTACAATTCGCCAATTTTTTGTTCTTCAAGTTTAAGTGAACTACGAGCCCCATTGTTAATCCTTTAAAGGAAATTATTTCTAAATTTCGACAGGTAGAACAATGAATGGAACAGGTAGACTGTTGAAATCATTGTATATATTGCTTCTATATAGTCTAAGAAACATATATGCAAAACATCCAAATAGTACA